>JAAVTI010001108.1:0-90718 GCA_011947335.1 Phytophthora constricta | reverse complement strand
CCTCAGCAAGATTCTCGCGCACCTCGCGCTTCTGTCACTGGCCGTGGGGTCGTTCGCGGAAGCCTCGAACGGCGTCGTCGCCACCAACATGCAATCGCCACTTCGTACGCACGGTGCTGCGCGTAACCTCAAGGTGGCTGGCACGGGCACCGGTGCTCCACCTCTACCGGAGACTCGACTACCGCCACGACGGACTCGACCTCGGCAACGATCACCTCACCGACCACTTCGACGGATACGACTTCGACGGACACCACTTCTCAGCAGACAACGAGTGGTGAAACCACGACGGGAACGTCGGTCTGGGGCACTACGGACACGACCTCGACTGGCACCACCGACACCGCAGAAGCTCCATGCTCGGATACCACGTCCCAGCAGACCACTGGCACCTCTGGATGGGGAACATTGACAGACACCACGATGGGTACGTCGAGCTGGGGTGTCACCGGAACTGACACGACCTCCACTGAAACGACCGATACTGCTGCCACTGACACGGCGCAAGCCGGTACAGTGACAGTGGCCGGTTCGACCACTGGCACTTGGGGCATCTCGACCGACACTGCTGAGACGCCTTGCTCCGAATCGTCAGACACGACTGGCACGTGGGGAGCATCTACAGGAACGTGGGGAACCTCGACTGATACGACCGGGACGTGGGAACGTCAACTGACACCGCGCGGAGACGCCGTGCTCGGACTCGTCCGACACCACGTCGCAAACGTCGACGGATACCACGACGAGCTCTTGGATTGAGGTCACCAACAGCCCTAGCACGTCGACTGAGAGCACCACCACGGCCACGACGACCTCGACCCCGCCACGGCTGCGCCAGCTACGTCCGCACCAACAGCCACCACTACTGCTCCCATTACGACGACGCCTGTGGCCACGACGACGACTGCCCCCGCGACGACGGCGCCTGCTGCCACGACGTCCTCTACTGCTACCTCGACCACGTCGGACAAAACTGGCGTGTCGACCAAGACGGCTTCATCCGTGTCGTCGGGCACCTCATCGGCTGACCCTTACGTCGGACGGCTCGGAGTCGACCACGCAGCAGTCGACCACGCAGCAGTCGGCCACGCAGTCTCGTCGTGCGCTTCGCCACTAAGCGATCATCTCAAGAGGCAAGAAGATGCCCTGCGAAGCACAGTAGCAACTAGCTAGTTACTACCAAGTGTCGGTACAACAAAACGTCGTTTTGATGTAATGCGTTCAACATAAAATCGCCAGCTTGAAGTTGACCATCATTCCTCCGCATTTCAGCTCACTTCCACAGGTGTCCACAGATGTCCTCGACGGTTCTTCGCCGTCCAATGGACAATGGACCCAAGCCGAAAACACGGCTACTAAGTTCTTACAGTGAGCCCAAACACAGTCCACCGCGACTCGTCGACCTCTTTGAGTACATTACGAAAATGCTCCTCGAGGACCAGCACCACCTCAGAGGCAGACGGGCAGGTGTCATACCAAAACCTAAATAGAAGGGCATCACCTCACTCTTGACATCATGGTCACTGCTGTAGGACTACAGAGGTTTTGTGTATGTTATGCTTGTCGTTGCTGACAGGAATGTGCTCCACCCTGCACATGAGAACATCACTCTATCTACACGGACCATGAACTTCACGGTAGCACTTCCATAGTTTCGTGAGCGCAGAACCTGACCTTTTGAAATTAGGCAAGGGGAGAGGAACGGGAGAAGACGCATACCATTTAGCAAGGTGGAAATTTTCACGGCGTGCCATCGTGGCACCTTTGAGGTCAACGCGCCATTACTAGCGGGTGCGATCTACAACAACAGATTGACAAACGAGCTCGTAAACAACCAACTACCTATTGCCATGTTTGCAGTATTTCTATTTCCCTGTCTCTTCGTTTCCGCTGACTACGTATCTGCTCGGGTAGCTGAAACACTCTTGCTCGTTGCTTGTTGCTCGTGGCTCGTGGCTTGTTGCTTGTTGCTTGTTGCTTGTTGCTCGTTGCTTGTTGCTTGTTGCTTGTTGCTTGTATTATCAAGTGTCTTGGCTCCGCAGGTGAATGCTGCATGACATAGCTTGGCCTATGGCGACCGATGCACTCACGAACGAGATACAACGTGCATTTAGCCTACTCTACCGGATTGATACTTGTCCAGATGGCGCACACCGAATCGAGCTCTTTGGCAGAAGTCCCTTGAAATTGTAAGCTGCGTGCCGCAGGTATCTATATCCCAACTCTCGGATGTATTGATGCTGGAACTTGTGAAGGAGCTATTCGGATTAACAACCCGCTGGGATCAGATCATTGATTTGAACTCAAAAATGGGTTCTTTTTTACTCAAACGGAATACAGACAATCCTCTTCTTAGTGATATCCCATTTAGCGATACCCTCAAGTTAGTGCGGTTACACCCCTCTCCCAATGACCGATTGAAAACAGAACCAAGTCAAAACTTCCTCCGACCCCTAGATTGTGCATTGTGATACAAAAACCTCGCATATCACTAACTAGAGGTGATTAACTATTTAATTGGCCATTCCGTGAAGCTCGTCCGAAGAAATTTATCAAGGACAGTTGCTGTTTATGCCCTCGCTTTCTGCTTAACTCCTCTCTAAACGCACTCTGCATCGATCGGAAGCCCCTCACTGCTGCGGATGAATCGCCCATCGCATCGGCGTGAATAAAGAGCTTGGCCATCCACCGCAGTCACTCCTGTAGCTCGGGAGAATCTAGGAGCGCCGGCTTGGGAGCGCCGGTGCAGAGATAAGCCCGGGAGCTGTCACAGAAACCAGACGACGTTCTACAGCAGGAGACGATCACCACGTGATCACTTCTCTATCCGCTCGTGAACTGAAGCACACCAGCGTTGGCTTCCGCCCGCGTACCAGCGCGGCGTCCGCCCGCACAGTCGTAGTTAGATCGGTGGCGGCGGCTCACTGATCTATTCCGGGGAATGAAACTTATCGAAGACGAGAGATGCAAATACGTGTCGGTTGTTGTCTTGCATACAACATTTGCCCAGACACTCTGTGCGGTTGCAGGGGCTTCACTTCTCGTCCACCTCTCTAAGGCTGATGGCGTCAACGGACAAGGAATACATCATTGACCCTCCGCCACCGCTCGAGTACACTTCCGCAGAAGCTGCAGAAGCCGCGCTTCATGAGTGGACGAAGCAGCATAAGTTCAACGTGTCCCGCAAGCGTGTTGGCCTTCTGTAGAACGTCGTCTGGTTTCTGTGACAGCTCCCGGGCTTATCTCTGCACCGGCGCTCCCAAACCGGCGCTCCTAGATTCTCCCCTGTTGCTCCTGGGCAGTAAGGTCTGCGGGTGTCGCCACCCTATCAACTATCTCTTGCAGTTCTTCCGCCCGCGTTACTACCCTCAAGGCTGTCCTTCTAAACATCAGCTCAAATCACAGCCTGGAAATGAAGGCCTGCAAGCTGGAACGTCTTCTGAGCCCAGTGGACAAGATGGCTTTGATTGGCAGAGGGAAAGTCGTCCTTATGACGACAAATCTGCAGCCGCTGGGCATTGGTGAGCCTAATGCGGGTGCATAATGGCTTGGTGGGCGATGGCATCGTGTGAGCTTCAGAAATGAGCTTCGACCAGTAAGGTGGCCCGCGATGTCCTGCAGCAGAAGCCGAACCACAGCCACAAATGTCACATGTACCTCTTACATGGCACAATTCTTGATAGTGATACCTCTTGCTAGTGATAAAAGCCTCTTCCCGATACTATCACTAAGAAGAGGATTGTCTGTGCTTGTGGAGGTCACCTTCGTACTTACTCGAAGCGACGCCATCATCAAAACGCTCCCAGTATTTTGTGTCATTCCTGCTAAAAGAGCTCTTCCCCCTCCGTGATCATGCTGTCCCCGCTGCAGTCCGAGGAGCTCCTGCATCCCAGCACGAGCATCGACATCAAGTACGTGGCCTCCGAACCCATCGGCAGCTCGCGCCGCGCCAAGAAGAAGCAGAAACGAGGCGGCCCCGACGTGTTCCGCTCCTGCTCGGCCTTCCCCGAGTACTTCGCCCGCGTCGTGGACTACCGCCAGATGGACCTGGACGCCACTTTCTACCAGATGGTCACGCTCTGTGTGCAGCCCGCCAAGGTTTACAAAAGTGCCTACTACCGCAAACAGACCAAGAACCGCTGGGCACGGGACGACCCGGCCTTCGCCGTCATCCAGTTGGTCTTTTGCTGGTGGCTACCGTGGCCTGGGCCGTGGCCTTCCATGTGGACAGCGCGGCCCACTATGTGTCGCTGCTGTTCCACGCAGTGGTGGTGGAGTGGCTCGGCTTCGGCCTCGTCATCAGCACGCTGGGCTGGTGGACGGCCAACCACCACTTGAGACAGAGGAACAAGTGAGATGACGGAGATACTTTTTTAAGGTTATTGTTATTGTTGTGGTGTGGCTGATATTTGACGTGCACTTTACTGCAGTCATGGCATTGGAGACACGCTATATGTGGAGCAGCGAGTGGAGTGGCAGTTCGCGTTCGACATCCACTGCAACTCGTTCTTTATCATGTTCTTGTTCCTCTACGTGCTGCAGGTAGGACGTTGTTTGGAGGATGTTTGCTGTTACAAGGAGATATTGATGCATTTTTTGGTGTGGTTGATAGTTTCTGTTGGCTCCGGTGCTGGCGTCCGAGTCATTCGTGATGCTGCTCGTCGGGAACCTACTCTACTCGCTGGGCTGGGGATTCTACACGTACATCACGTTTTTAGGATATATGGGTACGTGGCTTTTGCTGTTGATTCTCGGAGATGGAATTTTAGTTTGTGACTGACGTGTGTGTTATCATTAGCGCTCCCGTTCCTTCACCGGACCGAGCAGTTATTGCTCCCGCTCATTCTGATCTTGGCGCTCTTCGTCTCGACGTTGGTGCTGCAGGCGGTGTTTGGTGCCCAGATCAACTTTGCACACATATCTACGAACTATTATTATGCCCCATAGTGCCCTTCGTCCAAGGCAATAGCGCTCGCCGCAAGTGATTAGAGCGCAGTGGCGTCGGTATTAAACAGCGAGTAATAGATGTTTCTTGACTATACAAGCGTTGTTAAGTATATTATGTTTGTCATGTAAAAGAATGCGTAAAGAATAGCGAGTTGGTTCGCATGCGCACTAGCGTCTATTTGTTATAATGAGCTGCACGAGAGCTCTTCTTTTCCTCAAGAGTACAATATACTCCTGCTCATATTTGAACGCAGACGTCCTAAAGGAAGAGCGTCATGATGGCCACAGCCAGCAGCGAAAGAGGCAAAGCACCGGTGAGGCTCATAGCAGCCGACGAACCAGCGGTACTGCCACTGGCCTCCAATGAACCGGCAGAGGCCTCGGCGTTGAGCGACTGGTTGGTCACGAGCCATTCCTGGAGGAAGTCTCCCAGCTCCTCGCCACCCGGACTGCGGGTCGCGTTGTGAAGGTAGTCGTTCACCGTGAGGAACACGTGCTGGGTGCCTTCGACGTAGAACGTCGAGACTTCGTCACTGATGTTCAGGTACACGTCAATGATGGCGGTCATGTTCTACATTGACAATCAAAAACAAGTGGTAAGTTAGTGCATCGGTCCACCGCAACGGTAGCAAAATATCATCACCGATATTTACGCACCGAGTAGAAGTCCTCGCCACTGATAAGGTTCGTGAACGGGTAGCCCAGGATGCCTTCGTCGACCAGAGCGTAGAAGTAACGCTGAGTCTTGTCGTACTTACTGTTAAGGAACATCCACTGCGCGGCAGGCACGTCCTCAATCATGTACGACATCATCTCCGCCGCACTCAGCTTGTCGTCCTCACAGTCATCCATAATCTTGGACGAGGCTTTCAGGTCCAGGTCGCACGTGCCATAGTACGAAATCAGCTTTCCAGCCGTGTAGTCGGCGGGCAGCACGCCCACGTAGCTGTCGGCAAGCACAGAGTAGCGGATGTTCTTGTCCTCGACCTGCCACATGTCGGCTACGAGCGCGCTGAGAGCCTGCGCACCCAGAGCACCGGCACTCGAACCACTAATGATAATCTCCTCCGGGTTCGGGAAGTTCTCGAAAGCCCAGTCCAGCACGGCCTTGGAGTTGTTGTAGCCCACTTGGTGCAGCGTCATGTTGTGTCCGAGGCACTCAGGCATGTCCAGCAGCGAGTAGAGAGCGCTGTCCGCGATCTCTTCGACGTGGCTGCCGATGTGCAGGTCACCCGTGCAGTACGGCAGGTGCACAATGTTGTAGTCGTTGAAGAGGTTCTCGTCGTTAGAACGATTGAGGATACCCGTGCTCAACGGCACGGCGTTGGGGCTGAAAGTCTCGTACATGCACTGCAGACCGAAACCACACGTAAGGTCGTCAATGCAGGCGCCACCGCCCTGGAAGTACAGCACGAGTTTGTTCTTGTTCTGGTCGGGGGCCGGGAACACCTGGAAGAAGTAGGTCGAGTTGGTCGTGAAGCTGACGCTCGCGTTGGAGAAGTCGTCGAAGGCGCAGCGGGTGTCACCGCCCGGGTAGATGACCGTGCTGTTGTCCAGCTCCGAAGTGGTGAGGTTATCCAGCGCGCACGAGCTCGAGTCGCTCATGACACAGATCTCGTCGCCATCACGGATTTGGGCCTGAGTGAGCGTGCCCAGCACTGCCAGCGAACCGGCAAGAGCAAGCTTCCACATGGTGCGATCGGGATAAGTGCTTCGGCCGTTCGAGGGTGAAAACGCAAGTGAGAAGCTGCGGATGGTCGTCAAGGCCAACAACATGCAGGAATGACAGGCACGGACTGGGCTGCCCTGTCCTGTGCAAGGAGCCAGACGAGCAATGTTTGAGACCCTCACCTTGCACCGTTTGCAACACGCATCATGCCGATCAAGAGCGGGCGTTGTCATGCCCGTTGACACGCTTCCAGTGCACCGTCGTTAAGTCGACAGCATTTCGGGGGCGGATATGCGGCGCCGACTGGAAGCGCGTGCAACGTCACGCGCTGAGCGTCATGAGTCATGAGTTATGACGCTGCCTGGACTACAGATGACTCGCTGTCAAGTCGGCAATCGGGACCTGTGACGCGACACCTGGCCAGAAGCGTTTGCATGTAGCAATGCACAACGACACCATTGCGCTCAGAACCGAGCCGATGGTCGACTGCAATGGAGACTTCCACCGTGAGGGTCTCAGTAAAGATAGTCGTCGAGTCGTCAACGTTCAAGTTTTGCGTCAACGTTCGTCCACATGTGGCTCTCGCGCTGCATACTGTACATGTACTGTAAAAAATCTACACGCCGAAATTGAAACTGGGTGCTACTGTCGTGACAGGGAGCAATTATCCAAGCAGCAGCTGTGCACCAACGACAGCAACAATGCATGGGCGACAACGGAGCAGCGCTCACGCAAAGGCTCAACTCGGTATACTACACGAAGACATTCTACGTATTTCACGCCCAGCACAAAGTCGACGACTGCGTCGGTGCAAAGTTGACATTGAGGGCAAAATAGATGGGCAGTCAAGCTGCGGCCGTTCTTCGTCGCTGCGTATCACCGGCTGTCTTCACGCAAGCAGACACTTGTCAGCGACATTGGGTTCCAATTGAGGCCAGAGGTTGGGCCCGACGCCACATTCTGGCCACTCCTGGGGTCCACTCGGTCGGGGGAACAAACTTCGAACGAGACCAGGTCGCTGCTGGCTGCGGCCCGCAGTGCCGGCACTGGCATTGTACTCGTCTCACACGCTCATGGCGGTCTCGAAGCTCTCTGCAGGGTCTGTCTACACGTGGAACCCCGGTGGGTACCGACGCCAACGAGTGCAAGTTTTGATTCAGAAGCTGCAACTTCAACGGAGACGGGCGAGCTATCAGCGTGTCATCAAATTTTCACTCTTCAATGTGGTCGATCCAAAGTGAGACCTTTATCAAAACTGCACACAAATACAATAACTTTTATCAAAACTACCCACAACCAGAGATCAACAGTAACGGCGAGGTGACCTTTAGCAACTAGTCCTTCTAACGACGGGACCACAAACGGAACACTAGTGATAATTACTGGCCTGGGTGCACACAGTCGGCGGCTGCTTACTACTAATCACTAATCACTAATCACTTACTATCTCTGGTAGCGTCGGACTTACTACCGAATTCATCAATGAGCTATCCTCATCAAAAACTTTCGAAAATGGGGATAGCTCATCGATGAGCGACCTTTCACTTGATTAGCATCCTATTGGCCCAAAATGATTTTTGCGACCTTCTGGGGCGACCCACACGGCGCAGTCTGAAAGAAGAGAAACGAAGCACAAGCGTGCCGGTGCGACACAAGGAAAACTGTGAAAGAGAAGCTTGCTATTGTAATAGAGCCTGATCCTCGCTCGGTGAGAGGCACAGTTCGCCGGTACAAGATAGACCCGAGTCAGATTCGACAGTGGAGGTGCAACAGGTCAAAACTGGAGGCAGCAGTGAGATGTAATCCTGTTTAAGATCACTCAGCATTAAGCAGCAAACGATGTATCTGTTACGCCCAGAACGCCGCCTTTCTTTGCGAGTTGTCAGACATGTAGGGAGAACGCCTTACTGTCAGAATACAGTGCTGTGGTGGCACAACAAGTCTGCTGCAGCACCTCAAATATGTTGTAACACAGCAAAGGCTCTGAACAGCACACTTCGGCGTGCGGACTTTCCTCGTCTGTACCTTCTCTGCTGCTAACACACACTAGCCAGGATAAGGTTAAGGGAAACCAATCACAGCGAGGCCTCCGTACATGTCGCAAGCTCCAGGTGGGTGCCCCCGAGGCATTCCTCCGACTTGACGTCATGCCGAAGCGCATTCACTGGCGGGCGACCGCTCTTTGCGCGGATGGTGACGAAGGGCACGCTATTCTGGGTCAGCTCAAGTCTTTTGACATCGCAAAGAGCAACTCCATGGCCTGCACAGTGTGCATGGGCGTGGAGCCCCACAAAATGCGCTACCGACTGCTGGAATGCAGCTCTGACTCGTGCGCCGATGAGAGCGACCCTAGCTGCAGTTGGCGTGGAAAATTACTCACCTGCCTGATATTGGGACGAGTGTCCATCTATGAGTTTGGCGAGCACACCAGCGCGGCGTCTTCACCAAGAAGAAAAAAGTTGTCGGAGCCGCAGAAAGAGTTCTGTAGAGAGATGGCTGCGCAGCACCACAAACCTCTGCGAATTTGCACGGGCTTTCGCGCAAATTTGGAATCTTATTGGCGGACCTACCAGATTTAAAAGTTGTCCAGAACTTCGTGAACCACTATTCTCGTAACTTTTTAGAGAACCACGATCGTGTGAAGGGGCTCACAGACTGGATCCATGCGAGGGCTTTCACTGGGAGTGAGCCCATGATCCAACCGTTCACTTTTGGCTGGCAGCTCAATGCGGAGGGCAAGCCTGGGGTAGGAAACGGCTCGGACGAAAAGCCGTTTACTGTTGGCCTAACGACAAAGTCGATGATGCTGAGGATGATGGTGTCTCCAAACGATTTTATTCTTCACATTGATGCAACATACAATATGAACTATCGCGAATATCCAGTGCTGGTGGTAGGTGTATCCGACTGTTCACGTGGTCTTCATTTAGTGGCACTGTTCATAATCTCTCAAGAGACCCAGCCTGTTTTCGAGGCAACCTTGCTTTACACTCCGGCGTATGTTCTTCTGGATCACAAGGAGGGAGTTGATCGTCCGCTATGCTATGGCCGACGGCGATAAAGCGCAATGCAACGCCTTGAACTCTTTTTCGGAGGAAACCCTCCATTTGTAAATCTCATGTGCTTTTTCCACGTCATGAAGAAGGTGCACGAGGCGATAAAGGCATTTCCCTCGCATGTGGCGGCTTCCATTGTGAGGGATATCTACGATCTGCACTTTACCCCGAATCAAATCGAGTTTTTGCGGGTGCGGGACGCTGTTTTGCACAGTGGATGTCTAATCCGTGCCTCATTGATTTCGCGCGGTACATGTGTGCACAGTGGCTCTATGGGTCGTTCAGTTCGTGGCAACTATTCACAACTCCTATCGATTTTGCGTCGACAAACAACCCGGCTGAAACGTTTAACGCACTTTTAAAGCGCGACTACACTCTAAGACGTCGTTTGAAAATGGGCACTCTGCTTCGAGAGCTGTCTGTTTGCTGCGAACACCAATCGTCGAACCCCAAGCCGTTCCTCTTCGAAATAGTTCCGCCGGTAACCCTCACAGGACGCGTTAAGGACATGGTAAGGGAAAACCTTCTGGGTCTGAGTATTAGTGCCCTGCAGCCTCCTGGAGGTGTTGGACTTCCTACCATAACGGCCGTTTTGTCCTGCCCCGCCAAGCGCATTATCATCGCTCCGAACGAACGTAGTGAGGTTGGCATCGCTGTTTCCGCTCAGATGGGAGCGAACTATTCCAGGATGGAGACAGAAGGGCAACCGTGGGGTGGGTGGCCAGTGGACGTGGAGCACAAGTTGTGTCCGTGCAAGTTCTTCTTCGCTTTTGGAGCTTGTGTGCACCTTCTATTTGCCCTCAAGATGTCCGACCATGTGGACAGTGAGGGTCGAGAGGTCCTCGTGAGCCGGAAGAAGAAAAAGCGCGCCAATAACACCGACGGCGACGGAGGCGGAGGCGGGCGTCCTCGCATTGCTGGACCAGCTCTAAGCTCGAGTGATCCAGCACCTCGACCAGACCCCATCTAACCTTACCGCGGTTGTAGTGGTGTTTATACATACAAGTTAGACACATTGCATGTGAGTTTTTTTCAATCAAGTCCAGCACACGAAGTTCTGCATGCACGCATGAGATTCGCTGTCTATAGTGATGTACGAAAGCATTATAGTAGTCAGGGAGTGAGGCATATTCGAGTTTGTCATTATTTTGTGCTAGCTACTCAGCCTCCGGATCCTCCCAGCAGTCGTCGCAGGCACACTTCGCTTCCGTAGTTGACTGTGAGCTGCGCCCCAGCCTTCACGTCCTTGATCATGACAGCCAGAACCTTTACGCTAGCTCGGTTGTGCATTTCGACGAAAGCCACGTTCGGATCGCATGCATGGCTCATGAATCGGGTCGTGAAACCAGACTTAAGCGCCTCAATGTAAACAAAATTTCCTTCGTAGAATTTGTGTGGAGAAGCATCGTGTATCCGCTGTTTTGCTTGCGCGCTTGGTCCGGTTACCCCTCCACAACTACCGCATACTCACACAGCTTTCCAGTATACTCGCCCAATATATCTCCTACATCTAGTTCAGTCGTGGTGTACACACCAACACCAACTCGTCCTGTGTCAAACAGCTTTAGAGTGGAGCGCGAATGAGGAGCATTGCTACAGTGAGCCCCTAAGCTACAGCATGTCGGGGTGCAGAACATTGCGAGCTCTGCATTCTTACACGTGTCCCTGAAGCAGTCACCCACACAAAAGCACGGGTCCATTTTCCCAATGTCTGGAAATGCAATCCCGTCAGGGTTCTCGCATTCCTTGATGTGTGCACGTCAGCAGGCCACTCCACCTCGGGTGCCATGTTGCGGTTAACGCCCAAGGCCTCGACGTATCGAGGTCGACGGGCATGCAGATTCTTCAGCCGCTCTTTCACCTCTGGAAGCTGCAGCAGTTCTTTGGCTCGCTTGGCTTTCAGCGTTACGGCATGATAAACATTTAAGCCACTACGAGTCAGGACGCATTTGGCTTGGTACTGACGCTTTCTACTTCTCTTGACATGCCACGTGGCCGACTTTCGTTTAGCCTGATGGCGGATTTTGGCGCGCTGCAAACGCGTCGGAATGGTTTTCACATACTCCGACGCCTCCAACAACTCTAGTTCTGTTGGTGACTGCACATAGGTAGCTTCGCCGTCCTTACGAGATTGAGATCCGCTCCCTGTGGATTGATCCTTTTCCACGTCGCTATCGGAGGCTGACACCAAATTCACAATAGCAGCAGCTACTTGCTCGCTTGGTTTAAATGCAGCAGGTGCATTGCAAACCGCTGGTGACGTTGCAGGTGAGAGGGGCAACGCACCGGAGGTGCTAGACCGCGTAGAAGTGGTGTCTTCACGAGCACAGCAGCGAAATTTGTCTTCACACTGTTCTGCAGGCCCTTCATCAGCTTCATGCACAAGCTCGCGCAATTTCCTCGCTTGGGGCGGATGCACAAGTTGTGGAAAAATGGTATTCAGTAGATTGATCATCTGTCAAAAACGTATTGACGGCGCTGGGACTCGGCAAGTGCATGGAGGCGGTGGCAGACTCCTCTTCGCTGGTACAACCACGCGCGGGCACAGAAGACACTATCGGTGCGTAATCGCGACCGGATTGACAGTATTGCAGAGCAGCATTCATACTCTCGTAAATGATGGCGGGGAGAGCCTGGCAAAACGCACTCGCCCGTGTCGGAGCTGCCCAGCTTCCTGCCACCAGCTTGAGCGAGCGCATGTTTCTCCACTTGGTGAAGGTTGGCTTGAACCGGTTCCCGAAACGGTCGACGATGCGCTTCACCTTCGTCGTCGGGGAGATGACCTCCCCAGTATCTACGTCAATCGGCAGCCTTGCGGCCGCTGAAGTGTCGATTCGCAGCACCACTGCCTCTCGGTAGCCTCGAGCGTCTCCGGCCACGAAAGCTTGTGAATAATAAGCGGTGGTATCACCGGCGTACAACGTCTCCGAGGGAAGTTCTGCTATGCTAAGCCCTGTCATGGTTTCTCTGCTGGCTGCTGATGCTGCGCTCCTGCAAGCGCTTGGTGGGCGTGCGGGGGGATTTATCTGTTGAGCCTTTCGTTCATCGGCTACATACAGTACGCGCATTCGTTCATGAGAAAAAGGGGTTGGAACTGTATCTAAGCGTATCGGCGCAGACGCTGCGCAGCCATCTTAGCGTGCACTGTCCCTGTCGTTTTGTGTGTGCATTTACTGTGTTAATCAGATCGGTACGTGTGATTATAAGGTTTTCTCCACGTAGGTCTTCAGCAACAGTAGCCATTTTGTGTGCATATTTATCTTGTATCCGGAGCAATCGCCGTGGTAGAAAGCCCACATGGCACGCTTGGGAACCCGTGTAACGGGGTAACCTCAGTGTACCCTGGTTACATACAGAGTGACACGCGTCACTCTTTCGGACCGCTGGTCCTTTGGTTCATAAATACCATGAACCTGCATAACTGCATACAGCTTTACCGTCGTGTGGCATACACGAGCGATGTGGCATACATCGTTGGGCTCTAGGAGCCAACCATTCTACGTTGACTTAGATCTAGTATAGTTCATATAGAAGTTTGTATTACAGGCCAAACTTGCATTAACTATAAATCTACTCAGTCTTATATCTACCCTATAAAGCCCACCGGTTCCCTTACGACCAGGAACCCTGTGAACTGCCATTCACTTGGAGTTTGTATGCTCCTAAGCACTTCCTCTGTGCAACGTGCTGTGTGCCCCGTCACACCTGGTAGCACTTGTAGTCAATCCTGCACCTACGCGGGTAGATTGGACTACCTGAATCCTCTGTGGTCCAAGAACCTGGACCAAGATGGATCGAAGTGAATTCATTCCCTTAAGTGACTCATAGCGGGAGTCTGTGAGGAAAATGGGAGGCATCTTTGTCATAGAAGCTCTCCGCGGCCTGGCGGCGTCAACGCCGGCCGAACAGGTCGAGCGCATCAACGCCTTCGACGAATATGATCGTGGGCTAATCGATCACGTTCGAGGCAGCATGCAAGTGGCCGCTGCTCAACGTGAATCCGTACGAAGGAAAGGATGGTGAGAACCTGTGGTAAAGTGCGCGCGGGAAAATCCAGTAAGAAAGGCGCGACCGAAATAAGAAAAAGATCCGCCAGAAAGCCGGTCGTTACCATGAGCCAATGACCGATCAAGGACAAGATCGCAGATCGCAGAGCGCGAAACGCAGATCGATATGTGAAGATTCGCGGGAAAGAAGCAGGATGGGTAAGTGGACAAAGGCGGGACAAGAATCAAGTTAACGTGTGGTTGTAGGAGAATAAGGAGATAGCAGACACTTAGAGATAGCAACTAAACAGAACAGAATTTGCATCCAAGAGCACAAGTCCCCTCAAGTCTTCCGGAGCCAGGAACGACATTGGCCTGCGCCCCATATTGGCCGACAGCGAGGAACTTTACGTGTCAGCGGTAAACTGGATAATATATTGGCCAGTTTTGCCCTACACTATTGTTTGCTTTTGCTTGTAACCCTCGATCGATCGGAGTTCCACTACTTGGCCGATCGACCGCATTCGACTCTCAACACTCAAGATCCCGCTATAGGAAGCGGCAAGTTAGTCAAAGGAAATGAGGAGAACATCCTACAAAGGCATTCCGGCCTCGGATCAAGACCAGGCCGCCAGAACGAAGCTCGACTAAGTCGCTTCAAGAACTGGAACAAATAACCGGACGCAGAGCGAAGACTTCCGCGCTGCTCCACCCATCCCCGCGTCACACCAGACGGTCGATCGACACCTTCATCGCATCCTCGGAGCCCCGAGAGAGCAGATCCAGCCTACCGACGGGTACACAAGGTGACAACACGTTCAGCTGATCACGGATCTATCGGAGTACCCCTCCGTTAGTCGGTGTCTGGGCGCCGTGGGAAGCTAGATCGGGCCTTAACTAGATTTTGGCCGATCCCGCTACACCACAATGGTGCGCGTGCCCGGATCTCTTGAGGACTCTGGATTTCACCGTGAGTCCACAGAAGATGCGAAAGTGAAGATTGAACCTGGGGAACAAACGTCGTCGCAATCCGGATCGACGACGACGCTGCTGAACGAAGCAAGATCCGCGGATCGACAGAGTACTGGGAGGAACTATGTCGACCGAAAAGAAGAGGAACCAGATCCAGATCTGGAAGAAAAACCTCGATTTCCTCCCCAGATCCCCTCGGGGATCCCCGCAGATCTCGATGCGAATCGAGATCTGCAGAACGCTGAGGCGATCAAGCCTTATGCGTTCACAACACCGACCGATCAACCTGAGAAGGTGATCGATCCGGTGTTCCCAGCTGCTCCTGAAGCGGTGGCAAACTTCGTGGATAAAAAGAAGAAGAGCAGAGCCATGCGGAAGCAGCTGAAAGCCCCAGAGTCGGAGAACGATGAACCGATCTCATCCCGATCGACGATTAAGGCCGATCCCACTAATGTCCGATCGCTCCTGACCGCGAACGAGCTGGAGGTGACATACCACAAGCGGGCGCTACGCAAGTTCCTGCGCACCGACCCAGTGATGAAACTCATGCAAGTGCAACAGATCGGAGTCTTGAAGGGACCGATCGCGGCCCCTGCGTCAGCGACGAACATGCTCGATCGGGTGAAAATTCTATTAAAGATGCTGAATGAGGCAGGATTGGTGGCCGGAGTCCTCGATGCAGAAGACTTGTTCGACCTGGACGAAGGTGTCGTCCGGTCGACCACCTCAGAACTGTTCGCTATGCTGAAGATCTTGGTCGGAACGCATCCGATCGATAGTCGATCTGAGAATCGGGAGCCGTCGCATGCGATCAGATCGACGGAAGGTCAAACCGGATCGTCACACTACGAGTCGGCTACATTGGAACCTGACTCCGACAGATCGACGAGACCGCAACGCATGTCGCTAGGTCCTACGGGATCGAAGTATCTACAGGATCAGATGAAGGCGTCCGACCGATCACCGAATGTCCGATCGACACCCGATCGACCGATCAAGATGGAGATCCCATCTTCGCTCAGTCAGATCAAGGCTGCAGCTACATCTAACGACTCGACAGGAGAGTTAGAGTCGTACTTTCAAGCCGCGATTAGCCGATTTCTGAAGGAGCAACAAGTGACGATCGATCCACAGGTGCCCGATCGGTCAAAATACAATGTCACTCATGATGTGGACATGGAATCCGTGGGGTCACCTCATCATCAGCCAGATCATTAGAATACGACCCAGACGATCTCGACGTTGCGAGATCGGGGCGTGCGGCGGTTGCCACAGCCACGGCTGGACCAGGTGGATCGACGATGATCCAACGCGTTCGGATCTCCGCGATCTCCGATCTCAAGGAGTTCACGGGAAAAGATCAGGATGAGGATCGAGCCAGAGCTTGGATCAGCAAAGTTAAGTCTGCATTCATGAGGGACCAAGCTTCTGACGAAGAAAAGTGTCTAACCTTCGCCGATCTGTTGTCGGTTCCGGCCAAGAACTGGTATCGCCAGCTGAGCTGGTCGACCAGAGGAAAGCGGACCGATCTACTACGAACGTTTCAGACTCACTATTGCGGATTTGGCGTATCCGTTGCATGGCAGTATTACCATGCCCGCAAGCGGTCGGATGAAGCGCCACTAGATTATCTGTACCGGCTGAACGTTGCCGCTTTGCGAGCGCGACTCAAGATCAAGGACGGAGACGCAAAGGCGCACCGGGAACATGTGGAACATTTCATAGAGACCCTAGGCGATTCCGATCTGGCCGATCAGTTGACCCTACTTCGACTTGCTGACGCTGAAGATCTCGAAGAAGTTCTCCGATCTCGAGAACGGGCGAAGAGCAGGCAAAAGCGATCGCCGTTCGGATCGAAATATCGCCAGAAGGTCCCATTGTCGGCCCCTGCCACCCCAGCCAAGCGTGCGGTGCGTGCGATCCAGACCCACAATAGAGGATCGGGATCGGACACCGGATCTGACGGATCGGACATGTCGGACGGGTCAGATCAAGAGGGCGATCTGCGACGGATCTTTATGGCGTCGAACGAGGCGAGATCGCAACCGATCAAGAATGAGGCAACGCGCCAACACAAAGCGCATCAAAGTCAGATCCTCCCCGATCAGGCGCAGCGCGACCCCGCCAACATTCCCAGTACGATCGAACGGATCGAGATCGCTGTTCACATTGCGGATCGCGAAACATACTGATCTAGGATGCTGGCGACGTCTCACCTGCCAGAAGTGCGGGAAGAGAGGCTATCCAGCGGATCACTGTCTGTTCGTGTGTCGTGGATGTGGAGAACTCCACGAAATGGGGAAGTGTCCGATGGAGGAGTTTTACAATCAGATCCGCAGATGGTTTGACCCGACTAAACACGCAGGTATGCTGCCATCGGTCGCTGAGAAGATGTTAAACTAGGACGCTCGTCGGGTTGGAACCCGATACGAGCCGAGCGTTCTAGGTACTGCATCTATGCATTTGTGAACAAGAAATCGGTAGATCGAGGTAGTGGAAGACCAGATCTACGTGATAATACATGGGAACTACATGATGAACGTGCCGCGCAGATGAGGAATATTCGGCGGATCAACGAATTTACTCGATCTGACGTCAAGTTGTCCTTGGATCTCCAGATGGGGATACCCGGGGATATTGGAAGAAGCGCAAACCGGAAGAATGGTTCAAACCAACGGATGGAGAAGCTGTAACTGAGATCAGGGAAATCGATCGAGATCCGCCACGGATCAGCGAATATCGCAGATCGGGCGCCGAGTCGCCAATGGATCTCCTTCCTGGAGAATCCAGAGGCTACTGGAAGCATCATGCCCCCGGAAAGTGGTTTCGCCAAGCTAAGGTGATGGGAAAGATCAACAATGAAAAAGCGATCTTGCTCCTAGACAGTGGTGCCGAGGTGTCCATTCTGGACACCGCCTTTGCTCGTAAGGTTGGGTGCTATATCGATGGGAGTCAGAGCCAAGAATGTGTTGGAATTGGTGAAAATGTCTATACCACGGAAGAAAGGACGCGTATCAAGATCACCCTGGCCGGATCGTTGGTGTATTTCTTTGATATCTGGGTGGGTGATCTGTCTGGTCAAGATGCGATCTTGGGAATGGACTTCATGGTACCGGCAGGTATCCGTCTCGATCTGGCCGACGGATCGATCTGCTTGCCCGATGAGATCAAGATCCAGCTAAGTGGACGTCGACAACTTTATAACGACAAAGCTCGGATGCTCCGAGTCGATCAACACCTACAGTTTGAGGTGGGCGAGTCGGTCGAGCTGCCGCTCCGGTGGAACTTGACGGATCATGAGAAATTATGGGTCACACGAGGAGAACGCTGGGTACCTACGGTGGTCTCTGGCCTAGGCAGGAAGGGATATCTGCAGATCACGAACATCAGTGAAAAGAAACTGATCCTGCAGGCAGATGAGAGGATCGGGATCTGGTTAGCCGGAGATCGCGTTCCTCGCATACCGGGTTTCGTTTCGATCGGATCCCGTCGATATATGGAATGGCAGAATTTGGCGCTGGAAGCTACCACCGGAATTGATCCTCCCGAGGCCGATCTCGTGGAATCAGAACCGGCCGTCAAACGATCACGGTATGCCACCCCTACAGCAATTCTTCATAGACCAGAAGCCATCGATCTGGACGACATCGCCTGCGATGCAGATCCTCAACGATCTGACTTAGGTTCGACGAACCGACTCGATCCCAGACTGCGGAACGTGAAGGCGGTGGTCGTCGGGGCGATCGTGGCTCGCTCTGGCGAGGAGTCAAATGTGGGATCGGATCAGTCCGACACGGACCTCGACTGCTGACTTGGGGGAGCGATCCCGCGACTGAGGGAACGCCGAGCAACGTCCGTTGGATCGGGAGCCAGGAACGATACCCGACATGGCGGGATCGATACCGGATCAAGAGGAACTGGTCAGATCGCCAGTCGAGAACTCGACAGATCACGGTCAGGGGGTGAGTGCTGAGCCGACTTCCGAATCGATGAAACCCGATCCTGATGTGAATGGCGAAACGGAAGCGAGAACGACGGTTAAGCTGCCGGGATCAGGGGTAGATCCTTCCGATCGAGCCGGATCGGCTAACACCGATCGTGAAGGAGGCAGAGATCAGATGGCCGGAAGCGATACATACTGTCATGATGGAGGTGATCTATTGGCAGAAGATGTGGAAGGCGAGTTAGCGGTACTGCCCGAGATCATCACAACGGCCGACGAAGTAAGAATTGAAGATTTGCAAGTGGGAGAACCAAGGTACAACACTCCGGAAGAGATTAATAAGATACGTCGAGCGATCTGGCGGAAGAAACATCTACTGATGGGCAAAGGGAACGCGTTACCTCCGGCCGCTCGAGGTGTTGTGTGCGATCTTGACGTGGGAAGTGCGAAGCCGATCGCGCAAAGTTGTCGGAAGATCGCACCCCAGTTCCGGGAGAAAGTCTCAGATCTGCTGAAAGGACTTCTGTCAGCGAAGATGATCAGGCATTCGACCTCTCCTTGGGCTTCGCCTATCGTCGTGATCATCAAGAAGAACGGAGTGGATATTCGTCTATGTATCGATTACCGCATCGTTAATGGTCTTACCCGCTTGATGGTATATCCCATGCCGCTGATCAACGACTTGCTCGAAGATCTAGACAAGGTACTATGGTACTGTTCGCTCGATATGGCCAGTGGATTCTGGGTAGTGTCAATGACCGATCGAGCACGATTGATCTCGGCGTTCATCACCCCGTCGGCCTGTTCGAGTGGAACCGAATGCATTTGGTCTGAAGAACGCACCTCAGATCTATCAGCGGCTGATCGACAATGCGTTATATGGGTTCACGAAGATTTCGCGATCGCGCGAATCTGGCGGGCTCACTGATCTGTTTGAGTCGGGCGAACCGGCAGATCCGGGTTGCCCCTCGGTGTTGGGACGAAGATCGTATATCGATGATATCCTGGTGACCGCCGAGTCGTGGGACGGGCTCTGCGATCGGGTCAATGATCTCCTGGAGGCTTGTGACAAGTGGAACCTCTCGATCAGTGTCGCGAAGAGTTTTGGGGTAAACGCAAGGTCGACTACTTGGGCCATACGGTCTCGATCGATGGTATTGAAGCGAATCCTAAAGATCTATCGGCATTAACTGATCTGCCGTTCCCAGGATCGCTCCGATCGATGCAATCGTTCTTGGGTAGTCTCAATTACTATAGCCGATTCATCGAGAACTACGCGATCTACGCAGCAGTCCTTTACGAACTCCGCGAGGTGGATTACGCCGAACTGAAGAAACGTAAAGATCTGCGCGCGATCGTCGAGCCGTCGGAACAGGGGGCGACAGATCGAAGCAAAAGCAGCAGAACGGGCAAACGAAAGGACTCACCTAACAGTCCCGAACGTGGATGAAGCTGACGGGCGGTGGGTACATGCAAGCAAAGCTTTCAGAACTCTGAAGGATAAGATCGCTGCCACTCCAGTGCTGCGTCATTTTGATCCCGATCGCCAACCAGTGGTGATCGTATATGCCAGTACGTGGGCGATCTCGGCTACCCTTGCGCAAGAGCATGACCAGATCTACCATCCGGTCACCTTCGCCAGCAGAACGCTGAAGTCGAACGAGTTAAACTACAATGTCGTGGAGAAAGAAGTGCTGGCCTTACTGAGGATCCTAAATCTGAACTATAATTTGTTAGTAGGGCGACCGATCAAGGTTCTGACACGACACTCTACGCTTGCATGGCTGTTCCGTTCGGCGGGGTTCCAGGGGCGATTGGGTCAGTGGGCCGCGCTCCTATCTCCATGGACCCTCGAGATCACGAAGTGTACCAAGGGCGAGGACGAGATACTGGGGGCGATCGCTGCCACTATTACTCCCCGATCTGAGATCGATCAGGTACTAATCGAGATCGCACCGAAGAAGGAGCCGCGGAAGAAGATCCAAGCGCCGATCCCGACAGTTTCCGCCGGAGAAAGAATGTTGGTGGTGAGTTTCGATGGATCTGCACGGGTCAAGCGTGGAGGAGATGCATACAGCGCGATCGTGTGGTGTCTACCGGAGTGGTCGATAGTACAGGCAAGATCGGGCTACGCGGAAGGTCTGACGGTCAATGAGGCTGAGTATAGTGGCCTTCTGCTATGTCTCGATTTCCTTGAAGGGATGGAGCGGGGTCGCCTGGTGATCTGTGGAGACTCAAATCTCGTGATCCGTCAAGTTCGCGGCGAGATCGATTGCAAGGCTCCAGGTTTGACTTTACTGAGACAGAATGCGCTCGATCGACTGCGATCGTGGCCTGATCATGAACTAGTTCACGTGAAGCGAGATTGGAACGCCAGTGCAGATCGTTTGGCTAGCGCCGCTCTCCAACGTCAAGGCGGTGCAGAGGTGGAGGTCAAGATTGAAGGCCAATACCTGATCACGCTGAACCGGTTGGACGAGATCATCGTGGTCCGATCTGATGAACAGACGGACCGACCAGTCCAGATCGCGCCGGTAGCGACCCGATCGAGGACCCGCTCGAGGTTTGACCCAGCGATCCTGCAAGAGGAGTTCATTCGAGACCTCCGGATCGACCGGATCTGCCAAGCACAAGACGAGGAGGTTTGGATTTCAGGCATGAAGAAGTATCTCGCTCGTGAACTTGCCGATCTGACGCAAGAAGAAGCTCGATCGTACGGAAAGATCGCGGCCGACTACGACGTGGGCGCCAGCAGATTGTTATTCTACTGTCCTCCAACCCCGCGGACAGACGCAGATCGAGACGGTCTGATGAGACTGGTGGTCCCTGAAACTCTTCAGCAAGACGTTCTACACCACTACCATACGAGTCTGGAAGGCGGTCACCAAGGGATCGGCCGTACCTATCAGCGGATCCGACATCGGTTCCACTGGAGAGGACTGTACAAGAGCGTACAGAGGTATGTCGGTGAGTGCGTGGATTGTGAAACAGGCAAGGGCCGACCTACGATCAGAGGCGAATCGCCAGGGAATATCCAGGCAACATATCCGTTCCAGATCATTGCGATGGATCATATACCCTCGCTGCCGGCATCATATAAAGGTAACATCGAACTACTCATTTTCGTTGATCTATTCACGGGATATGTGATTGCGAAAGCAAGCGCGTTTTGAACGGCACAGACGGTCGCGGAGTCATATGAGGAATGTGTTTTTCGGAGATTCGGTGCCAGCGAGGTGATCCGTCATGATCGAGAACCGGGGTTCATGTCGGACTTTTTCCGATTGTTCAACAAGATCATAGGTCAACGACAACGTGCGACGATGGCCTATCGACCGCAAGCGAACGGCACGGCGGAACGGATGGTGCAGACTGCAACGAGATCGCTGAAGATGTATGTACAGGACCTCGATCAGCGAGATTGGGATGAATACGCAGAACGATTGACGTTCGCGATCAATACCGCACATGATCAGATCAGAGGGGACACGCCGTTCTATTTGGTGCATGGATGGGATCCGAGATCGACGCTGGAAGCTACTCTACCGGTCGGTAGTACGCGATCGCAAGACCGGAACGCTAGACGTTGGAGGTACCAGATGCAGCAGTATTATACGAAAGGTAGAGAACATGTGAGGGATAGACTGCGCGAGGCGATCGGGCCGAAACGCATAACGAAGGAGTCCGACCGCACTAGATCGACGTTAGATCACGAGTGTGGCTATATCTTGACAGAGTCAAGGAAGGATACGCTCGAAAAGTCGCACACATGTGGCACGGACCGTTCCGAGTGGCCGATAAAATCAGCGAGTACGCTATGCGCCTCGAGATCGCGGGAACAGAGTATAACGTGTTCCCAGTGGTGCATGTGTCGAAGTTGAAGTTGGTCAAGGAATTTCCGGATCGACCACGGACGGAATTGAATGTGGCTGAGGCCGATCGCCTGGACTCCGACGAAGCACTACTCCCGGAAGACAGTTGGGTCCCAGATATGGAGGCTGACGAATATGAAGTGGGGGAGATTGTTGACATGCGATCGGGCCGAAGGACTCGCTATGGACGGACCTATCGAGAATTTCTGGTACGGTGGAAAGGTTACGACGAACCGAGCTGGATCGATGAAGCCGATCTCAAATGTGGAGCTCTTCTTCATGAATTCCTTCGCGATCGCTCGAACAGAAACAGGTTCGAGCTATGCAGTCGCATGAGGAACAGTGAGGGGTATCCCTAGGCTGAGTAGGTTGGCTTAGGGGAGAATGGTTGAAGGATCTGTGGGTGGGCCACAGATCGGAGGAAATGGGGATATGTGGATGGATATATGCGTATGATGCATCAGAACTGGTCGATCTTATTCAGATCAGGGCGGAAAGCGGGAGATCGGAGTAAATGTAAGCCGATCTGGAGAATTTGATGACAG
This sequence comes from Phytophthora constricta, assembly GCA_011947335.1. Lineage (NCBI taxonomy): Eukaryota > Oomycota > Peronosporomycetes > Peronosporales > Peronosporaceae > Phytophthora > Phytophthora constricta. The sequence goes on along the minus strand of JAAVTI010001108.1, from coordinate 67,728 downwards.
AACGAGAGAGATCGAGATAAATTGGATTACTGGTGAGCAAGTTCGCGCAGATCGATCTCAATCTTCTGCAGTCTGGATATTCCTACTCTCAGGTGAGGGAGATCGGACCGAGATGACTGACGAACACAAAACGGAAAGGGATAAAACAATATTCAGAGGATAGAACGCGGACATGCCGCAGGCGGACCGACTCGCAGAACTACAGGTTAAAAAGGAGATCAAGGGTTAAACTTCCGAGGGAGACGAGCGACTCGGTGAGCAGGATGACCTGGGGGGTGATCGCGATATTGGTTGCGCCACGAATCCGCGTCATCGGACTCAGCCAGAGCTTCTATCAAGTTGGCAGGTTCCGCGCGGTGCAGGCTCGGGTCGGCGGTGTTGGAGGATCGGGACTCCCTACCGGGATACCAGGACGTGACACTGACGTTCGGAGGAATGTGCAAGAAAAACGGATCCAACAGTAAGTCGAGATCCGCCCAACATTCCCGCATCATGACCAATAGGTCGCGAAGAAAACGACGCCACGCTTCTCCCAAACGAATGCGTCGGTTGCGACGATCGCGATGATGTTGCGCGAGATCGGGATCTGTGATCTGCATATGCCCGGTCACCGGAATGAAATGTGACGTCTCCCAATACGATTGCCGATGCTGGGCCTCAAGCGTCAGATAAGCGTCGGCGATCCGGCCGAGTGAGGAACCTCCTCCCCGATGCAGAACGAGATCGAAGGTCAATGATGTCTGGGAGTTAACCAATACTTCCCATGGGCGCGTATCCATCAACGCTACGACGTTGGCACCCGTGATCAGTGTTGCGTTATATTCTACATTGGGTCGCGGAGCAGGAACGCCACGGATCTGAGCTGGAAAGAGCCATCCAGGCGGGATCGGGAGTTCGCGGGTCAGTGTGCGCACGATCAAAGCAGTCACTTGCAGCTGATTCATGGCGGTAACGGGCCAGGGATGGACTTCACGAGGTTGGAAGATACGGACTTGGTCAAATCCGGGAACGGAGCTAGCCAGCGGGAAAAGTGGAGGTACCAGAGGTCCCGGCCTGCCTGGTGATCCTGGCGATCCGGGTGGTGGCGATGTAGGGGCGGCCGGAGGGGTGACCGGTCGATCTGGGGACCCGTCGGACGGAGAGTCGTCGTGCGATCCAGAAGGGACGGCGATCGTGTTTGCAGCGTTTCCTGACTGATCACCGTCACCTACGAGGGACAGCGATCGGCGACGAGCTTCCGATCGGGATCGAGCCAGCGCCGTCACCATATCTTCGTCGTTCGAGTCTTCAGATCCAGGCTGTGCAGCCGGATCGGAGAATTCATCATCGCTGCCATCCGTGGCCGCGCCATTGTTCTGACCGGAAGGAGCTTCGACATCGTCGATCCTGTCGACAGAGTCTTGACTACGGCCAGATCGACGATCGAGAGATCGATCATGCTCGTCGTCATGTATCGCGCCATCCAGTGAAGGCGCTGGTGAAAGCGAGCGGCTGCGGGGAGTTGGGGTCGTCCGTGCTGCGGTTTCTTCAGAGACGGGTGATTCAGCTCAAAGAGATCGAACGACCGCGGTTCCGCTTGCGTGAACGACGCTGGTCGGAGGCTGCAGTCCCCGATCCGAAAGTACCGTCTCGAAAAGGGGCCACCAGACGAGATATTTGGGCCAAACTGTCGACGGCTTCGTCTAAATCCGCTTTGACGTCGTTCTGACGAATCCGGGTGTTGACGTATGCCCGCTGGATGCCAGTGACTTGCCGATTGAGTGCCCGAACGTCGCTCTCCTGTCGATCTAGCTGAGTTTCTGCGTATAAAAGTAAGTAAGCATCAGAGCAACTGACATTGGGGCGATCAACAAAGGACACCGGTAAGGAAACTCACGGAGGGTGCTAGACTCAGCTTGGGCAGCGTCACGATCGGGATCGCCGCATCTCGTTCCAACACAGCTACTGCCAGATCGTACTGGAGCGAGTTGCGTTCCCGTGTGACTTCGGCATTGACTGCGAGCAGTCGGTCGCGTTCTCCTGCGCGTGGGCCAGCTGGTTATGGATCGACTGAGTAGTGGCCGGATCTGGGATCGTCCTGTAAGGGAGAGACGAGAACAGGGTGGACGACACCCGGCGGATCTCCGCAGTTGCCTGTTGAAGATCGATTTCCAGTTGGGACGCCCTGGCGACGGCCGAATCCCGCGTTGCGCTGATGGCGGCAAGACGGGTACCCATGTCGGCAGACCTGGACTCAGCTGACTGCAACTCAGATAAAGCCCGATCACGATCGCCCGGGTCCGATCCAGTTCGGCCTGGAGATCCAGTAGACCGATCTCGCCGGAACTGATGGTCTGGTGCAGCGTGTCGATGGTATCGAGGGCGAGGTTTAATTCGTGATCCAGCCCCTGCGCTCGATCTGCGAGGTCATCGCGGGCGAGACGTGTGGTCCGAAGCTGGCGGTCCGAATGAGCGATCTCGACAGCCTGCTGCCGAATTTGTTGTCGAAGATCGCGGATCAATCGATCTGCGGCGCCGTCTTGGGAAGCGAGCTGTAAGTCATCGATCTCGCCGGGGACGCGCGATCTCGGCATCTTGGTCGCGGCGAAAGCCTTCCAGACCATGGACGTCGTTCTCCAAGCGTAGCAGTTGAGCCGCCAGTCGATCACGATCGCGATCGAGTTGGTGGCGGTCCGCAGTGGCGCGACGAAGTTCTGCTTCTAGATGGGACATCCGCTGCGCCGTGTGGCGGGTGGACGCTACTGAGTGAGTCGAACGATACGATCGAGTACTACCAGGTGTTGGGGGTCGGAGTGCCTGCCGTCCGAGGCGTCCGAGTTCCAATCGCTGTTGCTCATGGTAGGTTGGCTTGGTCGGGACCAGGAAAATCGAGAAGTGCGTCAGCTGTGAAGCCGCTGCACGGCTACAACGTCGGACGGGGGCGATTGTGGTAAAGTGCGCGGGAAAATCCAGTGAGAAAGGCGCAACCGAAATAAGAAAAAGATCCGCCAGAAGCCGGTCGTTACCATGAGCCAGTGACCGATCAAGGACCAGATCGCAGAACGCAGATCGCAGATCGATATGTGAAGATTCGCGGGAAAGAAGCAGGATGGGTAAGTGGACAAAGGCGGGACAAGAATCAAGTTAACGTGTGGTTGTAGGAGAATAAGGAGATAGCAGACACTTAGAGATAGCAACTAAACAGAACAGAATTTGCATCCAAGAGCACAAGTCCCCTCAAGTCTTCCGGAGCCAGGAACGACATTGGCCTGCGCCCCATATTGGCCGACAGCGAGGAACTTTACGTGTCAGCGGTAAACTGGATAATATATTGGCCAGTTTTGCCCTACACTATTGTTTGCTTTTGCTTGTAACCCTCGATCGATCGGAGTTCCACTACTTGGCCGATCGACCGCATTCGACTCTCAACACTCAAGATCCCGCTATAGGAAGCGGCAAGTTAGTCAAAGGAAATGAGGAGAACATCCTACAAAGGCATTCCGGCCTCGGATCAAGACCAGGCCGCCAGAACGAAGCTCGACTAAGTCGCTTCAAGAACTGGAACAAATAACCGGACGCAGAGCGAAGACTTCCGCGCTGCTCCACCCATCCCCGCGTCACACCAGACGGTCGATCGACACCTTCATCGCATCCTCGGAGCCCCGAGAGAGCAGATCCAGCCTACCGACGGGTACACAAGGTGACAACACGTTCAGCTGATCACGGATCTATCGGAGTACCCCTCCGTTAGTCGGTGTCTGGGCGCCGTGGGAAGCTAGATCGGGCCTTAACTAGATTTTGGCCGATCCCGCTACACCACAATGGTGCGCGTGCCCGGATCTCTTGAGGACTCTGGATTTCACCGTGAGTCCACAGAAGATGCGAAAGTGAAGATTGAACCTGGGGAACAAACGTCGTCGCAATCCGGATCGACGACGACGCTGCTGAACGAAGCAAGATCCGCGGATCGACAGAGTTCTGGGAGGAGCTCTGCCGACGGAATAGAGGAAGATCTGGCAACAGATCTGGAAGACAAACATCAACCTCCTTCCTATGCCCCCTCGGGCCCCCGCGGATGTGGATCCGGTGGTGAAAACCGAATGACCCACATCCACAAGTCCGCCAACCTCGCGGAAGAAGAAGGCCGCCAAGTCCAAGACTGGGAGGCCGAAAATGAAGGTACCAGGCTCTGAGGACGAGGATCATCTCAGATCCAAGTCGTTGACTGAGGAACAACCCGAAATCAAATATCACCGGAAGGAACTTCAAACATTTCTGACCTTGAACCCGGTGATGAAGATAATGCAGTTGCATCTACTTGGAAACTGGAAGGTGCCTGTCAAGGCGCCACCAATGGTGACGAACAAGCTGGACGCGGTGAAAGCTCTGCTGCGTCTGATGGAGGAAGCTGGCATCGTGACACAGGCTTTCCAGGCGGAGGATCTCTTCGACCTGGAATATGGCGCGATCCAACTCGCACTGACGACTCTCTACGAGAAGCTGACGTTGGTGGTTGGAAGCGCGCCTGCCACCAAGGCCGAGCATCCATCACAGTCGCATGCCGTCAGGACCCGGACGGAGCTATTACCCCGGATCCACAGTCCAGTATACCATACTGGATCATCCCACTACGCTTCGGCGGCATTGGAGGTGGACTCCAACAGCTCTGATGCTATGCCGCGCATGACGTTGGGCCCCTCAGGTGAAGAATATCTGCGCTCTACTGTGGATCCCGTTATCAGATCCCGTGGATTTACTCCACCAGTGGACCCGAACCTGATTGCCGCTCCTCAGCAGGAGTCACCAAGAAACTTGGAGTCGTTCTCCAACGCGACGATGACGCGCTTCCTCAAGGAACGTCAGATACCGTCGATCCCACGCGAACACCAGGATATCGAGATGACTTCAGTCGAATCGCCAGCTGAGTTCGATTATGATGATATTTGGATCCCGACGCAAGGACGTGTCGCAGTGGCGACCGCAACCATGGGATGTGGTGTCACCAATGGATCGTCCGTGATCCAACGCGTCCGAATCTCCGCCATATCTGATCTGAAGAAGTTCAATGGAAACGATGCGGTTGAGGATCGCGCTCGCGCTTGGATCAGCAAGGTCAAGTCGGCTTATCAAGCGTCGGATGAGGAGAAGTAACTCATGTTTGGAGACCTCCTGACTGGACCAGCACGCAACTGTTACCGACAACTCGGCCGATCCACGCGTAATAAGTGGAAGGATCTGCTCAACGGTTTCCAGATCCAGTACTGTGGATTAGGCGTCTCGGTTGCTTGGCAGTACTATCATACAGGTAAAAGGTCAGAGGAATCGCCACTGGAGTACTTGCACAGGTTGAATGTTGCCGGCCTGCGGGTGTGTCTCCAAGTCAAAGATGGCCCAGCAAGTATTCGCCAGGAGCATGTGGATCACTTCATCGAAACTCTGGATGACCGGGACCTCGCGGATCAACTGACCTTATTAAGGCTGGAAGATGCCGATAAACGGGAGGCAGTCCTACGCACTCGCGAGAGAGCAAAGATCCGCCAGAAGAAGCCCGCGTTTGGGTCCAGCAAGTTCCGCCAGAAGATGTCCACTCCTGCTCGGGCTACCGCGCCAGCCGCACCGGCCCGTGCGATACGCTCAATTCAGATCCAAGGTGATACCAGTGGATCAGACGGTGAGTCTGATGAGTCTGGATCCGAAGGCGATCTACGACGAATCTACCTGGCGTCGACTGAGAACCCACTGCAGGTAAGGCCGGATGTCGAGAAGTCCAAAGAATCGGGAAAACTGAGTTCGTGATGAGAACTCCTACATCGGAGAATCAAGGATCCAATGCCGATTACCGTGGATACAATGACAACCGGTGCTCTCACTGTGGATCCATCAAGCACACGATTCTGGGATGCTGGAAACGGCTCACGTGACAGAAGTGCGGAAAGCGTGGACATCCATCTGACCGCTGCCTCTTCATCTGCCGGGATGCGATGAACTCCACGACGTCGGCAAGTGCCCGATGGAGGAGTTTTATAAAATGATCCGCCAGTGGTACAATCCGTCCAAGCACGCAGGCATGTTGCCTGCTACCGCCGAGAAGATTTTAAACTCGGATGCTCGCCAGGTTTGAATCTGGTACGAGCCGAGCGTTCTACGTATTGCATCTATGCATTTGTTGACAAGCGATCGGTGGATCCAATTAGCGTCAAGCAAGCGGATCTATTCGATAATACACGTGACCTACATGGAAAACGTACTGCTGTTGTCTCAAGTTTCCGCCAAACTGATGAATATCTTCGATCCGATGTGGTAATGTCCCTGGATGTCCTACCTGGAGAGTCTCGTGGCTACTGGAAATACCACACCCCGGATAAGATGTTTAAGCAGGCGAAGACGACAGGCAAGATCAACAACGAAAAGGCTGACTTACTATGTGATACCGGCGCCGAAGTGCCCATCTTGGACATTAACTTTGCTCGTAAGGTTGGGTGCTACATCGATGAAAGTCAAACGTTGGAATGTGTGGGAATTGGTGAGAGTGCGTACACCACGGAAGGCAGGACAAGGATTAAGATCACGCTAGCGGGATGCCTAGTGTATTAATTCGACGTGTGGGTCGGATCCAATTTGGGTCAAGACGTCATCCTGGGTATGGACTTCATGGTCCCGGCTGGGATCCGGTTGGACCTGGCCGATGGATCTGTTTGTCTACCAGACGAAGTGTGGATCCAGCTCAGTGACCGTCGACAGCTCTTCAGCGATTAGGCTCGATCCTTGACGCTGGAACAGCATTTGGAGATCCCGGTCGGCGGTTCGCTGGAGCTGCCTCTGCGTCTGAAGACATCGGACACGAGAAACTGTGGGTTACTCGCGGTGAACATTGGGTACCAACGTTGATTCAAGGCCCAGGCCGGATCCGATACATGAGACTTACCAACATCGGCGACCGGAGGCTGATCCTTCACCGCGACGAGCGTCTGGGGATGTGGCTTGGTGGGGATAGAGTCCCGCGCCTGCAGGGGTTTATCTCCGTTGGGTCTCGCCGGTACCTGGAGTGGGAGAACCTCGCGCTGGAAGCGACGGCCCTGAAGTATGAATGTGGAGCGTCTCCGGCTGTGGAGAGACATGATTATGTGACACCACGGAAGATTCTTCGAAGTCTCTCTGTGGCGACGATTCAGCAGGGGCCATCTGATCTGCAATCTGATTTGGAACATAAAAAGGACACCCTGGACTCATCTTCAACCGAAGTGTCCCGCCATGACGTGGATCAAGCAGCCATCGACAGGCAGGCTAAGTCACCGGGTAAGCGCTTTGTAAGCGTTGTGGAAAGTGTGTCCAGCCCCTCAGCAGGAGTCCCGACAGCGAGCGACGACGCGACTTGTGGATCCGCGGCACCTCTACCAGAAGAAGGTTTGACTGAAGAAACAGCTGTTTCCGTAGAAGCACCCAGTATCCAGTCGCCTATCTTGGAAGATCGTGGACCCATGCAAAAGAAATCACTGGCGAAGGAGCATCCGTGCAGGAAGATATTAAGGATTGCTCGCCAGCCAAAGGTGACCCAAAAAGATACCGAGCGAGGAGGTCTGCTACCGTGAAGGAGGGGTCTATTTGCTGAGGATGTGGAAGGTCAAATGGCTGTGTTGCCAGAGATGACGGCCACGACCGAGGAAGTGTCCATTGAGGATATACAGATGGGGGATCCGGAGATTAATACCCCGGAGGAGATCAACCGCTTGCGTCAAGTCATCTGGAAGTACAGGCATCTTCTGATCGGGAAGGGCAATGCCTTATCGCCAGCCGCGATTGGTGCTGTGTGCGACATTGAGGGTTGGTGACGCAAAGCCTGTGGCGCAACGTGTTCGGAAGGTTGCTCCCCAGTATCGCGAGAAGCTCCGTATCTGATCAAAGGTCCACTTTCAGCCAGGATCATCGAGCCATCCACGTCGCCGTGGGCTTCCCCTATAGTGGTGATCATCAAAAGAATAGGATCGACATCAGATTGTGTACTGATTATCGACTGGTGAATAGTCTGACTCGGCTGATGGTGTACCCGATGCCGCTGATTAACGAGCTACTCAAAGATCTAGACAATGTGTTATAGATTTGCTCGCTGGATATGGCCAGCAGCTTCTGGGTAGTGTCAATGACTGATCGGGCCCGAAGGATCTCAGCCTTTATCACCCCATTTGGCCTGTTTGAATGGCTGTGTATGCCTTTTGGACTCAAGAACGCCCCGCAGATTTACCAGAGACTTCTCAATAACGCGCTGTACGGATTCTTGAGGATCCGTCAAGGAGTGGGTTTACAAGATCTCGTAGATTTATTCTCCATGGGAGAACCAGTCAGTCCAAATGAGCCGTCGGTCCTAGGCAGAAGATCCTACAACGACGATATTCTTGTCACAGCGGGATCCTGGGATCTACTATGTGAGCGTGTGAAACGACTGCTGGAGGCATGCGACCGCTGGAATCTGTCTATTAGTGTGGTCAAGAGTTACTGGGGATTTCGGAAAGTGGAATACCTCGGCCATTGAGTATCTGGTTTCGTCGGCGATCCAATTTCCGTCGATTCTTGGGTCTCTGTTTCAATTTTAACTTGCGCATCCTCTTGGGGGACTCACGGTAAACCCGGAGTCACCAGAAGATTCAGGCGCGCGCACCATTGTGGCGAAGCGGTTCCACGAAAATTGCTGATCGCAGATTCCTCTTGCACACGGCGCCCAGACAACCGACTACCGGAGGGGTACTCCGATATCCGTGGGATGCTGAAAGCTGCTCACCTTGTGTACCCGTCGGTGCGCGGGTTGCGCTCTTCCGATGACTCGTGCGGGAATTCGCGAGGTGTCAATCAGAACCGTCTTGGCGAGACGCGGGACCTTGGGGACTGCGCGGGAATTATTCACACAGTGCCGGTGTGGGGTTGTCGGCTACGATCGAGTCGCTCGAGATCGTAGGTCGACAGGCTAGATGTGATCTAGGCCCTTGCCTTAGGGTGTGTTAACCTTTCCTTTTCTTGAGCTTGCCGCTTCCAATAGCGGAATCTTTGCGAGGGTTGACAGACGTCTGGCCAAGCAATTCCAGGCGTCCGGTACTTGGGCTGTGAACCACTTGTGATTGAGAAAGCAAATTCAACTCTGTTTGTGCCTTAACCTATCCCAAAGAGCTTCCCTGGAACTCTCCTTTGTCCGACCCTGCGCTACCTCGTACCCTTGACACGTCTTTGCGCTGACTTCTTTCCCGCAGCTCACACATCTTCTCCTCAAATCCAGTCGGGTGAGATTGTGTGAGATCAATCAGGATCGAGGCCTAGAAAAGATCGAGATCGGAATGATCTGGACTGAGATTGAAATCGGGGTGATCTTGGTCGAGGTCAAGATCACGATGATCTTAAACGAGATCAGGATCGCGATCGGTCTCAGCCGAGCTCGAGATCAAAAGTGATCTGAGTTGGGATCACAGGATCGAGATCAACTTCGAAGCCATTGTTGTGATTTTTCTTGAGATCATTCGTGATACCTACCTTGAGATCATTCTTGATACCTGATCTGATCCGTCCGGATTGTTTGCCCCCTGTCCCACGCTCTGCTTCCCATCCATCAGATATCGCAAAATTCTGTCTCCGCTTCAGCACAACTCTATCCGCATACTTGCGTAAAACTGGATACGCAGGATTATGCTTGAGAGCTTCCCAACCTTGACTTTTGAAGCGTTCTGCCTTCTCTGATTCATGCGGATTGATAACAAATACTGCCTCAATGTCTTTGTCTTTGCGAAGCATTCGCTGAAGCTGCTTTGACGAAACGATATTCGTCCTTCCATGTGCTCCTTTGTGACCATGATGCCGATAATAGTTAAAGATCTCGCGGTTTTGATCCACACGAGCATGGCGTCGTCCAGCAATCCATCGTGCTGAACTTTTGGTCGGAGTACGCAGTTTCACTGGTTTAGGAGGACTCACGGTATTGTTGCGAGGCTTGATAGTCAGCTCGCCTTAGTCAATATCTGGGTTTTGTTCGCGGAGCCATACCATACCTAGTACGACGTCTTTGTTCTCCGAAACAGGCATGACTTGAAATGCTCGCGACATCTCTGGAAAGCCTGAAATTTGTAGTCTCATGTCGACTGTGCGGCACCGTCGATAAACCACTTGATTGTAGCCTAAGTCAACTTGCATCATCTCGTGCTCCGTGACTTCCAAGTCAAGCTTCTTGACTAACTCTTCCGCTACATTGTTAAGGCTGTTTCTGTTGTCAATGAAGATTGAAACCTTCTTCTTCTGACTTTCATCTCCGTACGCTTGAGCTTCGTCTTCGAGGACTATATACGTCGATCCACTCATATAGCGGTTACCTTCCTTGCTTCTCGGCTTAGTGCATTGTGGTGAAATATGACCCACTTCACCGCAATTCTTCCACGTAGCAGTCTTACGCCAATTGTATTTCTTCTTCTCAAAATGCTTTGTTGTTTGCTGTTTTTGTTTGAACGGACGAGGTCCAGCGTCATCACGCGTGGACGATGGCTTAGACGGAGGTCGAGGTGGTTTCCCCGAATAATGTGCAAACTCGAACTTTGAGGCAATCTCAATAGCCTGCTGTAGCGTACGAGGACCCTCTTCTTTAATTGAGACGAGGCTGGTTGAACCTTGATCGCCCAAGTGTATAGTGGCGTACTTGAATTTCCTGGACGGAGTATACCTCGTTCGAGAATACCTCGTCCAGAGAAAACCTTCCCGGACAGAGAAACCTCGTCCAGGGAAAATGGCGGTGTACCTTGTGAAACCCTGTGGGTATCGTTTGTCTTCGACTTGCCGGGTTCCGCTGAGTTGGAAGTGTACTTTCAGGCGTGGGTGCTGGACGAGAAACTTGTTATCGGACAGACAAACTCCAATAGCCAGATAATCTTTAAATGCAGAGTATATACAAGCAAACAGCCACTCTTATTCTTTGAGACCCTTGAGTGGTGGGTCTAAACGCCAGTTCCACGTTCAGGGACTTTGCACTAGACACTGGTGAGTCTAGGCTCTCTCTCTCTCTCTCTCTTTACACGCACCACCTCCGAACGGAGGAAATCACAACGGACTTGGAATAGTCCGTCCACACAGTAGTCTTTCTTTACGGTCTTCCAGGGGCGCCTACTGATATACCGCCTGGAACCACAATCGTTAATATGAAATGCAAATGTCCGTCTAGGACCAACACTGCAACTTGGATATGAAATGGGAATATCCACCTGGAACGCGCGCCGTCACCAGTCCTTTCCCAATTTGGCTTGATACCTGGTGAGAGACGCACGCCCGCTGCTGCGTTGTCGGGCGCGACCTTGACCAACAGTCACTCAGCTCCTCGGACGAACCGACTAAAGCTTCTTAAGTGACCTGCGGGCTTCAGGGTAAAACGAACTCTGTTTAAGGTTATCTGCTAAAGTCTAGCAATACACACATTCTGGTTATACTTCATGTTTGTATGGGATCTTCGATGGTGTTCTGTGTCACACGGTCGCAAGGGTGAACTGTGCAAAGACACGTGTCACGCGGAACAAAGCATCTTGGTCGGTCGTGTTGGTCGGTCGGTTTATGCTTGGTTTTACTATACCTTGAACTTGTCGTCCAGGCACGTTCTGGTCTGTGATCTTCTGGTCCACATCATCATCGTCCAGTGCTCTGATATTCTGGATATGCTCGTTCAGGGTTGAGCGAGCTCCATTCAGGGTTGAACGAGCACCGTTTAGTTGAACGGACATCGTTCGGATAAACGGATATCGTTCGGATGAACGAGACTTCTTGGACTTGGATCCGTTTGAGGTTGGAATGGTACTTCTGGGTATGACTGTCCAGGAGATTTGTGGTGGTGCTTGATGTCACTTGGACGTCCCGACCAAGTCAGGCAGCAACCGGGGATACGTTCTCCAGGTGCACTTGACACGCTCCCTTGGGAGGTTTCCTATCGTCGGACGTTCGGTGGTCTGGACGGAGTACTTCTTGACGTAGTACTTCCAGACCGGGTGGATCCATGTCGGGCAAGTGACACACCGTTCCACACAATCTCTGTTCAGCTCATTCCAGTCCATCCAATCTCCGTTCGGCATCCACTCGTTCATTATAGGGAATCGCCAAACCAGTACTTCCATAGTAAACTTAGACAGACATACGTCTGGCCAGACAAGAAATGTCTGGACAGGGAATATAGGGTCTCCGGACGAGGACATAATCATCGGACAGACACATAATCTCCGGACAAAGGCATAATCCTCGGACGGACATTTAATCCTTGGACGGACATTTAATCCTTGGACGGACATTTAATCCTTGGACGGACATTTTGAAATTCTCGTTCAGGGTAATGATCTCTGGGCAGACATTCCCGTTCAGTGGTTCATCAAAAATCTGGTTTTCCATCGTCTCATAATATTCCTAGCTGTTTCTTTCTTTAACCCATTCTGGAAGTAGAAACGTTTCTCCATCTCACTAATCGTTATTTCAGTTTGCGACATCAAGTTCTGAATCTTGGAGACATAATCATGGATGGAGTGCTTTTGCTTTAAACGGAACATCCGTTCACGGAGATCGTATTCGAAGTCCTTTGGCCTAAAGTGCAAACGCCATTGGCTCTTGAACAGTGACCACGTTGCATGTACATTAACACGCTCACATTCCGCGACAAATGCACGGTACCAATTCAACACGGACTTGCCCAAGTTGCTGGATATTATCGTCACAAAACCAGATGAATCCGCTTCCATCAACAGGCGTTTATTGACGTAGTACTGTTCTGTTGCAAATATCTATAACTCGATGTCTTCACTATGTTTGCCTTTATAAATCGGAGGATCCTTCTTCCTATGCTCACTTCTTGACGCAAGCAATAGCTCAAACCGTTCATTTGCTTGTTGCATCTGAGCTTGCATCTGGGCTTGCATCTGGGCTTGATACGGTTGTTGTTGCTGTGTAATAAACATTAGCCACTGTTGCAGTTACATAGCCTCAGGTGCAGAAGTACTACTCCATTCGCAGCTTCACCTTGCAGTGTTGCTGCTGCGGTTTAAACAGTTCTTGACACTTGTCGTTGACGTGATTTTGGAGATTCACTCTCACTCGCTCTATCCCGTGTACGCAATGGGAATATATTGAATGGACTTTTCGTTGAGTTTACCCACCAAGAAGCAACAATACACGATACAAGTATCAAGTAAAGCAAACTATATTTACAGTCTAGTTCATCTTAGGCTGCACGCGGATAATGCGGTTAAGCTTAGTGCTAACTTTGTCCTCACAAGCCAAAGGTCGTGCCAAGCACAGTTTAAGCATACGATCGACCTTTCTGATGTTCTGTTCGTCCTTAAACCAACTGGCGGACTTTCGGAACCGAGATACGGTACGCTTGGCCTTCTATACTTGTGCAAGAAGGTCAGCTTGAAGTTTAGCGATTTTCTCGCTATCACCCTGCAGTTCGTAAAGGTCTGTGTCAATAGCAGGGACGTGTTGGACAGCAGGTCTCGTGGCGGACGTCAATTCAACTACTTTGAATGTCCGAGACTTAGTGTCTTTCTTTTTATCCAACTTTCCACTGCTCTGACTGTGGCTCTTTTTCCAACGAGCCATAGACCAGTACTGGGCACGGGCACCAGGCAAGGAACTGCTACCGGGCAATCCAAGAGCTGTTGTCTCTCACCAGAGACGAGGCGTCAAGGATACTTAGGTCAGCTACTAATAGCAGTTCAACAACTCAGCCGATGCTGTTCGCTAACGATCTGGGCGGAGGCTGAAGCCCCAATGTGGTATTTCCACCAACCCCACGCTGTGATGCAAACAACTACTCGAGAGAGTGTTCCCCGAATAAAGACTCCCCTTTGTGATCTAGTGCTTCCCCACGATGTGGCTGGCACTAATAACCACCGGATGACTCGCTTCCCACTATGTGGCAACGAGCACCCAAGCCTTAAACCTTTAACCTTGAATCGAAGCTTAAACCGAAGCTTGGCCAACAAGTACTACCATGTCACAGTAGCCGAGAAAGCGCGGGTGGCGAGGCGGTAGCAGACACGGGCGCTGGACGGAGGCGGAGGACGATGCCCTGTAAGGGACTTGCCGCTTGAGAGGAAATTGAAAAGTGAGATTGAATGAGACGTTAGCGGCTCCAGCCAGCTATCTGCTGCCTACTGGAATTCTACGAGCTTCACTACGAAAACCCAGTGCCTATCTCTTCCTAAATCCCAAATGTATAGGCTATCTACCAACTGCTATCCTAATTATTGGCTGCAACAAGTTGCAGTTTTTGAACGAAGGTGAGGAATCCAGTTACCGATCTGGATTCTTATCTCGGATGAGTTTGGACCAATGATGTCCTTGAACCTTTGAACGGTCGCCACCTTGAAGGTTGGTGTGCGGCCACAAACTTTGTGGATATGTAGTTTGCAAAATTTATGATAACATATTGGCGTCGGTGGCGATGGCTGCCACTGACGTCGACTTCGTCACAGATAGCAAATAAACGAAGACGAGAAGACGGGAATCGTCAGGAAGCAGCGACAGTGGATCGCAGCGCCGCGGTACTGTACGTCGAGCTGTGGACGATGGTACAGCACATGGCTGCCACCTTATGTCAGTGACGAGAACATGCATTTGTACATGGTTGAGATTTCGATGAGTCCACATTGAAACAACGCACCAAGGAAGCGACGCTCGCCGATTTTTCTTTGCTTAATCTGTTCAAGCCTTTCTGGCGAATTGCTGCCGTCGGTCATTACGTCTAGTTCTCACTGGCAGGGTTCGAGTAGAACATGTCGAACGGGACGCATTTGCCCCGCGGCTTTTTAGCCTGCGTGACACTTTTGAAGGGCCCACTTATCACAACTGGTCGGGACACAAGATACTTTTCATTGCATCCATCTGTAGCCCGCCACGGCCCAAAGACTTCGCTGCTCATAATGAACTTATCATAGCATTCCAAGTCCATGTGTACAGGCCGGAATTCCTTCAGCCGTTCCGATTGCTTCTGTATCCCCTCACATGCGTCCTCCTTTGTTGAGAACGTTCCAGCCACCTCGCGAGGTGGCATCTCCTCCGGCGAGATGTATACCAAACCATCCGTAGTCACAGAGGTTTTAACCAGCCTGCGGGCGCAGCACCTCTCCTCCAACTTGACGCAAATGGCTGCGTACACAAGGCAGAACTTATCGTTACCCAGAGCTTTCTCTAGAATAACACCCACCGCGTTCTCCAGCTCCCCCAACGTCCCCACACTCAGATCTGGCTCTGTCGTAGTCATAACTATGACGGCTCCTTTTGTCGCGAAAACAAGTGTCCACTGCCTTTGGCTCGCAGCTGAGCTTTGAGCCAGTCTGTGGATTGCAGGAGATTCTCGAGTGAGTCATAGCTGGTAAATGACGAAGTAAGATCGGTTTGTTATTGCTTGTTCCTGGAGGATTTCTTAGGAAACGAAACCAGAGAGAAGCGACTCCAACTACCATGTGTCAAAGCAGCAGGCCACTGTTCAGCCGCTAGACCGAATGACGCAATAGTTCAGTGTTGAAGCAGCAAGTTTCCACCAATCACAGCAGTTGGCGCCAGGCTGCATTTAAAAGTTCAAAACCTAACGGGAGCTGATTCGCTCACTTCTGGTTGAGTCACTCACTGCTAGTGACTCACCACCAGGGGTTGGTAGTAGTTAGTAGATTAGTATTATTATTACTACTAACATTAGTAATAATGCTAAGCATAATCATAATGAATCTAAGTCAACCATTAGTATTGATTTATGTCTTAGTAGTCGAAATGCCACTGATATTAGTATTAATAACCACTACTAATTTCTCCATACGCCTGGGTGAACTTCAAGCACCAAAGGACACTCAGACTGGGTAGCTGATGAGTGGTTCTCCTGTTCCCAAGCCCCCGTTTCGTCTCCTCTTTGATTCCCTCACCCATTTGGCAAGTTTCAAGCCAACAGGAGCAGATCCAAACCATGAAGTGTGCAAAAGTTGATTGCTGCTGGGATGAGATCATCGAGGCAACTCCCTGTTGTCTGTGCGGGCGCTTCGTGCATCACCTCTGTAGCAACGAGCTTTGCTCAAAGGCCAATCTCTCGAAAAGGTTGGTAATCAGGATGTTACTTTCTATACTGAGTCGGCTGCTGAAAGCAATGTATGTGCAGATTCTGCAGCGTCAAGTGCGTTAACAGCTACTTCAGCACGGACGCCACCTCTCAAGAGCTTTATCCTAGTACCACTTCTGCTTCGAATCAGGCGACTCTCATTAGCCTGATGCAGAGCGAGCTAGAGAAGAAGGAGAAGGATGCGAGTGAGCTGGAGGATAAGGCACCCTCTGGGACTGGCATCCCAGAAAGGATTTCGCACGGCCCCCTCGGAACTCAACTGATGCCGTCTGGACTGTCATTCCCAAACTATGGAAGCCAGACGTGTACGCAGGCAAAACGTACACTCACATTTGTCTTCTATGCGCACAGACGAAGAAATGGCAGCGGTCCCTGTGCAATACAGCGCATGCCACCAACGGAAGACTCATCTGCTGCTTCGGCACAAGACTCACGAGCTAGCCGTGCAAGAACGTCTGAGGCGTGAGCAGCGCGCTAGTCGTTTTGTTGATGAGGACAGCTGCGTCGCCGCAAAGCATCAAGAAGCCAAAACGGAAACAGAACCACTGTCCTGAGTCTTGTCGGGACGGTGCGGTACCAGAGAACGGTAGCCATGTGCTGGGCCGATTAAAGGGAATTCGTGTATGACGTTGAAAAGGCGAAACGCAAGGCAGTCTCAGTTGCGAATCGTGGATACGTGGCCTAGGACTGGCAGGGAAGTGGGAGCGGCGTGCTCACCAAGATGTCGCGAGGTGCCCCGAGCAACTCCGAGGAGGGAGGACGTGTGTCGTGTGTCGAAGAGAGTATACTGTCCAAGGAGAGGCGACGTGCAAAGAGAAGGAAGGATGGCGCGGCCGAGGAACGCCTTGGTGACGGCAGAGCAGGCGTCACGCGAGGATGGATATCACGACTCCTGGTACGCTGAAGGAGCGACAGGACGGTGAGACGTGCCTAAAGGGAGATAGCTGCGGCATGTGGCCGCATGCGGGTAGTCTAATCATTTGCATTTTTACCTTGCTTGAAGCAGGCCTTAGCTAACAGAAGAAGAAGAATCAGGAACCGTTTTAGTTGTCGTTCTTGTGTCTTCCGTTCGGTCAAGGACTACCACTAACTGCGACAGCGTTCACACTACTTTCCTACGGAGGCCGTTCGCGGACTCCCAATCGGCACCGGCTACTCGACCCCAAGCAGGGCGCGCGACATCTGGTGGAGAATCAGGGTAGCCGCTTGCTGAAGGAAAGAAGAAAATCGGCTGTGACGAGCTAAGTGGTGGCTCGTGGAGTGCTGTTACCGGGACTGTGGAGTGAACTAACGCTGCAGAACTGATCAGGTGCTGGATTCGTTGCTTGGGTGCGTTCGTGGGCTGAGTTTTGGCGCTAGACAGAGCGACCTCAGAGCCCCGACGCCGCAGAAGTCGACAGGAGAAGCGTCTCATCCTTTGGTGCGAAGTGGTGCAGGAGAGCAGTTGCTGGACAGCGTGAAGGAACGGTGACAAGACCGTTCGTGCGTGAGTGAACGCTTGAAGAAAGCGTTGTGGAGAACGACCGAGATAGGGCCACGTCTCAATGGAGCCTCCACCGTCGGTCGAAGAAGAGGTGAACGGAGGGAGCCTGCTAGGGTGTCCCTGGGTATCGGAGGAAGGACATCCGATCGTGAGCGCGTAGATCTTGTGGCGAGTATTGACGATGGCGCGTGGAAAGATCTGGAGGCCCTGCGCCAAGAAATGGTGGAGCAGGGGATCGACCCCGCGATCCTAGCAGAGGTCCCCATGGATGACGGTGAGGAGGTAAGTGAGGGCCTGAGCATGCTGGAGGTCTTCGAGCGGCTGGGGCAAGCACGGCTCCAAGCGCGAATGATCGAGGCAGGCGTCAATCCCGCCGAGTTCAGGGCGAGTCGGCTGCTGCCCGGGGTGGACTCAGCTGTCGGAGGAACTGTCACTGGGAGGCCGAGTTAAGAGCAGGAGACCGTCGAGGCTGGAGCCGAACCCTGTCTTCGGACTTACGGCCATCGATCGCGGCGACTCCGCTTGGGCGAGAGGAGCTGCGCCAGGCTCTGATCAAGACATTGGGGCGTTCTCGAAAACGGTCGAGTGACCGTGACCCGAGGCCCAGCTCGCGTTCCCGAACGCCGGAGGCTGCGCCAAGACCATCGCCGACGACTGCCGATGAGCCTGCGGTGGCGACGACAGAATCAACTAGAGCTACGGCCGGCTGATTTGCTACTGGAGGGACTCGTGTGGTCCCCGGACTTGTCAGTGGTCCCGTATCTGAGGCGACCTCTATTGAGCGAGGTACCGGTCTGAGAGTGGTATCAACGGTGTCAGGCACTAATGTATGGTGGGCCGCAGTACAACGGTGTGCTCCCGCCGCGCTGATGCCGGCGAGATCGGTGCCGTCGGTGACGCCAAGGCTGACACCTAGGGGTGGTCGAATGACAGGAGGAGCTATTCCTACTTACGGAGGAACCACGCTTTGAAGTTCGACTAGGGGTACGCTGCTGCGTTCTCTCAGCCGTTCTACCAGTCGGTACTGAACACGCCAAGGAGGGAGATCAGTACGCTTCAGAAGTCTCGACCTAGCAGCCAGTGGTGTATCCGGCGGGAGGAGCACCCGTGGCTACGCAGACGGGGTCGGCTATCGTGACGCCCGTCAGCGGTTGGCCGTCCGATGTGCCCGCTCGAGGAGCTGCGCCGACGACAAGGCCTTCGTCTACACGTGTGGCTGGAGCTGGGCCTTTTACCCCAGCTTCTGGAGAACGCCTGTGACTAGTACAGCCGTGCTGGTATCGTCTTGGAACGGAACAGGTGTGCCTGCCTCGCGTGGTGCTGTGACAGAGGTTCCTACTTCGCGGTGGCCGAGACAAGGAGCTAGTGGTGGAGCATGTGGAGCGGGAGGCGGTGGCAGTCGGAGACCCTTGACTCCACTCTGAACCCTCCTGCTGGTGAAGGCCAGAACCTGCCGAATGAAGGCATGGTGCCGTATGGCAGTGTACCTACCTCGCAGGGCTATGGCTCCGTTCCCTGCTACTCTGTGAACGCTTGGGGCGTTCCTGTGGCTGAACACGGAGGTCAACGGTTGACTGTGAAGAACGCCGTCAATATGATCACGCCGTTCTATTCTGATAACTACACGGTGGAGAAGGCCAAGAGCTTTTGGGCCGAGTTCACGAAGCTCACCCAAGGCACGGAAAACGGCATGAAGACGACCGTGTTTAGACGCTGTTTGAAGAGCAAGACTGCTGAGGACTGGTGGGGTAATTCCCAGATTAAAGATTTTGAGACGCTGCGGGTCCGCTTTCATAACAGACTCATGTGTATGTCGCCTCCCCAGATGATGGAACGGCTCAAGGATACGAAGCGTTCCCGAGGTGAGACCTTGGAGGAGTGGGCTGACCGCATCACGGCACTGTGCGATGCGGTCAACTACTTCGATCCGTCGATGCGTTATCAGTATTTCCTCAAGGGCTTAAGAAACCGAGAATGGATGTCCACGCTAAAGACGACGATGGTGACTTCCATCCCAGAAGCTGTGACCGTGCTACTCTACAAGAACATGCAGATACCCGTTGAGTGTGACGAGGACTTTGCGGACGAAGGAACGGACAGGTTGTCGGGTGAATCTGCTGTACAGGCTCGAATGATGGACATGATGCAGCAGATGCAGACCATGACGATGCAGCAGCAGTCGCTCAGGAACCGTGGAACTGTTGCAGCGTTACAGGACCTCAGACGACGAACGGCGGAAGCCAGCAGCAACAACAGATCCGAGGAGTTCGGCAGGGTCCGAATATGCGCACTCAGGAGGGTGAAGGGGTCTGTGGCCGTTGCTTGCACGTGGGCTGCAGCCGTGCGACGTGTGCTCGTCAGTATGGGACGTGTAATCGTTGCCAGCAGGTGGGTCACTTTTCGATGGCATGCACTCAGCTCGCTTGGGTAACGGTGGACCGAACGGAGTTCGATCCCAAGGCTGTCGTCCGTTGCAGTGTTTTATGTGCCAAGGAATGGATCATGTAGTTGCTCAGTGTCCCACGATGGAATGCTTCGCGGAATGGCGATGCAGGCAACAGGAGGGGCTGCGCAGACAGCTTCGGCTCCGGTGTCAGCCCTGGCTCGACTCAGCAATGAGGAGGACAAGAGGAGGGGAAGGAGAGTGTCGCTCCCTCCCTTGTCAGATGAGCGACACGCAGGGGAACACCATGGTTGCTGTGGTTGAGACAGCGACTGCGGAAAGAATGGCTCCCCTGGACGATGGGACGGTACATGAACCCGTTCCTAGCGAGAGTGAAATGACTGGGATTGCTGTGAATTTGTTGAATGGAGAAATTGTTGAAGAAGATGTAATCGAGCTCCCAGAGGAGGTTGAAATTGTCGTGGAAGACTTCGGTGAGCGTGATGCTATTGCCGCAGAAGAGTTAACCTGCCCGGATGAGGGGCCTGAAGAAGTGTCGAGTCCTAACGAACTCGAGCCCATGCCGGTGTTGGCAGAGGGACGTGGAGAGAATGGAGACGGTAGCAGAGGAAGCGTCTCCGCAAGTGGTAGTAACGGAGATGGTTACTGAAGGAACGTCTCCGCCTGAAGGAAGAACGGAGGTTGGCAGCCAAGATGGCGTGCAGCCCCCGAGAAGAATGTGAAGAAAGATGGTGAGAAAGAGCAGCCGTCGCCCGTGGATGATATCGCAAGACTGTTCACGGAGCAGGAATTAGATGCATGGGAGTAAGACCTGAGTGGGCCCGCACGAGTGGAAAAAGAAGAGTACGAAAAAGAGATCGAAGAACGATGTTTCCCTTAGATGAAGTGGAACTGAAGAAGAAAATGAAAAAGAACGCCTGTTTCCCTTAGATGAAGTGGAACTGAAGAAGAAAATGAAAAAGAACGCCGAACGCCTTAAGCCTGTGAGTATTGATGAGCTTAGTGTGGTTCTTGGCATACGAGTGGAGACGCTACAACGGACTAAGGAGGCGTCTCCGGGAGCATTGTCATTCCCGAATATTGGTTGGACTGGTACCGCGAGACCCTGGCTACTACGGAAGAGGTCAAGCGTGCTAATCGAGATTTCCGACAAGCCGTTCCTTCCTCTCCAACTGTTCCCAGTGCAGAGAAGCACGCTCATGTGAACACTGTTGTGGATGCAGCAGTCAAAGTGGAAGATATTGCTAAGGGAACGGCTAAGAAGGGCCGCGAGGTAGACGAGTGTGTCCTGCTGCATAATATCGTGATGCCGTTAGAGAAGCCGCATGATGAGGAGCCGGTTGTCGCTGATATGACAAACAAGCCATTGGATAAGAAGTGGCGAAGTGGTGCGCGGAAGGTCGTGCATAACCTTGCCCGCGATAGTATGGAATCCAAGAGAGGGGTTGCAAGGACTGTGGAGAGCGCGGGAGAGAATGCTAGACATATGTCGTGCGTGATGGCTCGCAAGGCTTGAGAACTAGAAAAGCGGGGCTGAGCGAGGTCAAGACGGCTAGTGACGATGGTGAAGAAGAAGTGGTGCCTGGGGGCAAGCGAGTGATCTGTGCGATGAATGCTATTACATTGATTGTTTGCCGGCCGACCTGTTGGCGGATACGGGTGCGATCGCTAGTCTTCTACACAAGAGGATGTTGAAACGACTTGGGGTCCCGCTGAGCCAGCTGAAGGCCTACTCTGGATGCCATGGACGCAATAGACGACCGTAAAGCGGAGAAACTACAGCAAGCCAATTATGAGGCCCTCGCCGACTGGAACAAGCTGCATGCGAAGAAGTTTGGGGCCCCAGAGCCACATGTGGGGCAGCGACCCTGGACCGACATGCTAGGTTGGTTTTGCATCAACACCGACGCGATGCGCCATGTAATGGCGTACCTTCCTTTCCCGGAGCTGACAGCCCGGTCCTGCACGGAGGATCAACTGGTAAGCTGAGGCGAGCGTGAGGCGTACCTGCACCAGTTACAGGTACTCGAGTGGATCAGCGAGGATAAGGAGAGCTCTGAGAGTGCGAGCGCGCTATGCGGACTCTGGGTGACGAAATGTTTGCAATCAACGCCACAGGCAGCGATGAAAGTTGCTTGCGACCGGAAACGATGATGCGAACTGGAAAACCTCACCGACTCAGCCCTCATGCAAATTAGACCGCTGAACATCCCGTTGGATCACTGGTTCATCCTACACACTGCCGGTGGCATTGGCGGCATGGTCAGACTCAGCAGTGGGCAGGGCGCCGCTGGGAGCGTTGGCGATGTGGTACAACGAGTGCAAACAGCTTCGTGACTTGTGCACGAACATTGTAGAGAGCCGCGACTGGAGCAAGGCGGTAAAGCTTCCTATGGCGAACTCACGGCCACCCTCCACCTTTAACGTCGCGAGAGCTGCCGCTGGAGGAGGTGCGGCGGTGAGCCGCAAATAAATGGGGCCTGGCCCCGACCCAACGTGGTAATGAGCAAACCACGATGGGGAATACTTTCCAATTCTGCCCACGCAGGATCGGAATCGAATGCTCCGGCGAGACTTCTAACGGTTTCGTCGTGAACAAGTCCGCCAAGCCAGACCGCAAGAACAACAGAGGCAGCGCAGGCCCAAGTCATCGGAAGCGATGGCAGGTGTACACAGATTAGAGGTGACTATTGGGCTCCTCACCCAAAATCTGCGAGGATTTGGAGCCTCGGAAGCGGACAAGGCAAATTGGCTGGCGTCGTTGAAACGGCAGCAAAACCACGGCAACTTCGACGTGGTGTATGTACAAGAAACACATGTGGAGGAGCATACAGAGCACTTGATAGCGGGAATGAATGCAGGAATTTGGGGCTTCCGCACCGGGCCTGGATGCCCGCAACTGTCACACCGGTCTCCTGGAACTGGCAGTGCAGCTGGGGTCGGCTTCTTATTTCATCCACAGTCAAGACTGCTCGACCCGGTGTCATTTCTCCGGCATGCCTGGACGCCTCATTTTATGGCCCTCAAGGCGACGCTGGAGGGCGAGCCGGTGTATCTACTGAACGTGTATGCACCTAATGACCAACGGGCGCAAGCCGCCTTCTTCAGAGACTTAGCCGAGCTGAGCATGCCGGGGGACGGCCACATCTACTTGGGGTGTGACTTTAATTGCACACTTCACCCGACGCAAGATAGGCCGTTCAGTCGCACGGCCCAAGCTCATGGCTCCAAGCAATTGAAAAATCTGCTGAGGAAATGGAAGTTCAGTGATAGCTTGGTGGAGATGCTACCAGAGGCGGCGGATCACAGGGGCTGGACCGCTTCCGAGCGCAGCAACACTTGCACTCGTACAGCATTCCAGGGGTCGGTCTTGCCACCAGTCGGCTGGACAGGTGGTATCGAAATGATACGGGTAGGAAGTGGGCAACCGGCAGTATAGCTGACGGCTACGGAGCCCAATCGGACCATAGGGGAGTCTTGCTCCACCTCCGGTCGCCCCGCAATCCGGTGAGAGGTGTGAAGGAACCACGATCGTTCCCTCTTCCAGATTATGCTCGAGAGCGTGGACATGTGGCCGTGCTGGAAGAGCTGGAGGGAGTAAAGACACGGTTGATTGACAACAGCATCACGGCATGGGAAGCGGCGGACCTCTGGGATATGGCCAATCAGCGCATCGTGAAGAGACTACTGCAGACCAAACGCGACGCGAAGAAGAGCAAACACAATACGTATAGAAAGAAGCTGAAGCGCATGTACACCAGGCTGAACACGGCGGTGGCCAGAGTAACATCCGCGGCTGACAGTGGTGAGATGGAAGGCGTGGACCCGGCGACTGCTGTGACGGAGCTGCTGCAACGGATCACGGAGGTCAAGAGGGCCTCGGTGTGGGCCAAAACGCAGAGGTTGTTCAGATCCCACGCGCGAAGAGAGGACCAAACGAAGCAGTTTTTCCGCAGAGCTCCTGTAAGTTCGAGGACAACATGGTACCTGCGTTGCAACCAGATGGAGGTGACACCGCCAAGACGCCCAACGACAAGGCTCAAGTTCAGGCATCGGCTTGGACGAGGGTGATGCAGGGCCCAGCCACGCGACCTGACACAGTGCGAGAGGTAGTGGGCTGGATGGATACAGGTGATTCTGCCGAAGCTGCTGGCAACAGCAGACTTCGTCACTGAAGAGACTGTGGCGGCAGCCCTCGCAGCGTGTAAGGCAGGCAAGGCGTGCGGACCAGATCGCCTCAACAACGATTGGTACCGCACGTTTGCGCAACCACTTGCCCCGCTGTTGACTATACTATATCGACTCTGGTACTCACCCTCACCCTATCCTGAGTAGAATGGTGAGCGACCCTAAAGCGTGGACACGGTCACGGAAACAGTATAAGCATGCTGTCACAGCTACGACAAGGGACATGGGCTGCTTAATGTGAATAAGCGTGCTCACGAGTGGAGGCTCGACGACGCCACGATAGCAGAAGCATTGGCCACGGTGAAGTGGAAACATCTGCACAAGGTCATAGGGGTCAACTCGTGGGGCGTTCAGATTCTATACCGGCTCAAGCTAAGAGCATTCACTCAGTGGGATGCCACCACAGGCCGTGTGGGCTGCCCCATAGAGGAGTGCAGCTCCACTGACGCCACCACTGGTCATACCTTTTGGAGGTGCAGCGGAGCGCAGGAGCTCTGGAGGAGCTTCTACCAGGCATGGGGGGCTGGGACAAGCGACGACCGCGACGCGAACCCGCGATACCTTCGCGTTCGAATTACATGTAGTTCCACTTCAAGTGTGGACGCTGCTTGGCGAGACCTCGCTGACTTGACTGAGGAGAAAAAGCGGATGCACGGATCGAGATATTCGATCTACTGAATCTGAGCTGGAGGATCGGAGTGACGGTGACACTCCAAGCCATATGGAAAAGGCGGTGCCTCTACAGAGACCCCTACGAAGACACTACAGTGGCTAGGGCGCTGGCGTTGCTGGTGGGCCCGCTTAGATCGGCATATCTCACAATGAGGCTAATTGCGTCAGTGGAGACGGCGTCGTTGGCAACAGTGACGGCGGCCAAGCTCTGCTACCGAATCCTAACGCAGGACGGCGAGTTACGACTGCGCCCCGTTACGTCGTACCTGGAGCGAAGCACCTATCTCCTCCTATTTGACGTGGGTACACGTGTAAATCCGGGGCCAGGCGTATCTGGCACACTTCTTGTTAGAGTGGGAGGCGAGGGCAATCGGCCGACCATCGTCTGGATGGCCTGCACATCGGCGGCGCAGTCCACCACCACCAACATCGCGGAGTACAAACGGCTCCTAATAGGGCTCAGGAACGCAGCGAGACTCCATCTGCACGGTATGAACGTGGAAGGCGATAACGCGATGATCTTGGATCAGCTAAGACACCAATGTCCACCACGGGCTCGGCACCTACGAACGTACTATACGCAGTGCCGCATGCTGGCGGACCAACTGATGGTGACCTCATGGTCACATCATCTACGACAATTCAATAAGGCGGCCGACAGCCTTGCCAAACTGGACATGGACACCAAGACCAGCATCCAAGTACTGCAGGGTCATGTGCAGCATCTACCAACAAGATGGACAACGGTGCAAGATATACTTCAAGAGGATGTCTCGCACTGGATGGACGTGCATTTGACAGTAGGGGAAGTTGGTCGACATACATTATACCATGCCGTGGAGTAGCTCCACGCATTGGCCGGCGCCGAGTAGGCAGCTGGCAACCCAGCAGATGATAAGTATGCATCTGCTGGCTGGGTATTCTCTGGGTCGATAGTAACTGGGCTAACTGATTGTAATACACATCACTGCAAAACGAAACGGTCATCTGGACCGTTCTCATCGTCTTCCGTTATCGAAGCCGGCTTGCCCTCAGTCTCGCTGTCGCTGCCGAACATCTCTTCGCTGGTAGGAGCTGGCGTGAGCGTGGAGTCGCCGGGACAGTCGTCCACGTCGTCGACCATCTCGTCGGACTCGTCGTCGCTGGCGACGGCCTCGTCGGAGGCTTCGTCGGAGGCTTCGTCAGGTGCCAAGGCAGTGTAGACCCTGTTCTTGGTCTGGAAGGAATCGACGCTGTTGGCCTTGAGCGCTTTCGGATCGATTTCGGGAACCTCCGGAGCAACGAAGGTGTCGTCACGAAGCTCGGCGTCGATCAGGGTCTGCAAGCGACGGATACGGTTGCTGGCGATGAGCTTGCTCCAGATGCCTTTGGACTGGTCGCCGGACCAATGATCCCTGGCGGACTTCTTTGAGGTGATGTCCTTGCGGATGCGTGCCATTGCACGGTCCGAAAGACGGTTTTTCAGAACGGATTGTTCCGGGTCGATAGCTTGCTGGTGTTCCAGTAACGCTGGAATATGCTCATAGCCCTCAGATTCGATTTCTTCGGGGTCGAGAGCGTTCTCAATCGTCCTGGTGTACCGCTTTTTGTCCTTGGGATACAGCGTCGAGAGTTCGTCGATTGGCATCCCGAAGAAGGCCTTCGCGTCCGCGCTCTGCTTGCCAGGCTGGCCGCCGAGCCACATGAGCCAACCATGGGGACTTGTCTCGAGGCGTTGCAGGAACGCATAGTAGCCCCACGTCTCGATGCACATGTTGAGGAACAGCAGCCAGGCCCGGTTAGCTTTCATCTTGCGCTTTCGACGAGCGTTCTGGGCAGCGACGGAACTCAAGGGCACGTGGATAGCCCATTCCCAGGACGCACGCCGATGCGTATTCCAGAACCGCCAGTGGGCTCGGTTAACGTCGGGGTAAGCGACTGGATCATACCAGAGTGACACGAGGTGATTCGGAGTTTTTCCCCTGTCCCACCTGGTCGGACATTCTCGGCTTGTGATTGGCTGAGCCGGGAATTTAGTGGGTGTGTACCCATGAATCAGGAAGGAAATGAAAGTGACGGTTCGTGAGGAGCCGCTTTCCCCTGGAGCATCAACTACCAGAGTATTGTTTAAGATACCAAAGTCAACAACTGTACCAGGTCGTATGTTCCAAGTCAATTGTACCAAGTCGAATAACTCAAGGCAAACGTACCAGGTCGTATGTTCCAAGTCAACTATACCAAGTCATATGCTCCAAGTCAACTGTATCAGGTCGGATGTTCCAAGTCTACTGTACCAAGGACGTCAACTATCAGGAACATGGTACCTGGGAAGGGTCGCCAGGAATCTTTTCATGATTTTCCTGAAGAGGCATGACATCCGAAGAGACGCAAGGTCGCCGATCCCCGGCGAACACGAAATCCAAGGAAACGCAAGGTCTGCGTTGGACCCCATACTGAAATCAAGTCAAAGTCAGCGAAGTGTTTGTGTACCCACCACCAGATAGCATAAGTTTATATTCAATCAGAGTTTGTGCTTCCCTCAAGCGCGCAAGTGGCCTGGATAAGTGTGCCTGACGTTAAGAATACGCAGGACACCCGGGCTAATTGCAAGCAGTAAGAGGCACGCCGGCTAAGGACCAGTCGTCGTTGGGGCTCCGCTCTCTCAAGTCCAAATTACGTGGGGACCAGGGGCAGTGTTCCTGGGGTGAGCCACGTATTTCATATCCTAGTTGGCTCACATTGTCTAGGCTGGTGTGCCATTTCATATTACAGGTTGGGCGACTGTCTGTAGTCGTTGCCCAGGATCATTGCGATCGACGGACTGCTGTGCGAAGGGACTGTACAAGGTTGTGACGCGAAAAGTTCCCCTGCTTCAAAGGGGTGGTGCGCGTATTAAATACGTCTGAGCGCCTAGGGACATTTGCCGAGCGCCCTAGGACCGAACGCTCAATTGCGCTTGGCACTTTCTGCCCGTGTCTCTGGGCATCGAACAAACAATAAGAGACTTGCATATCGTTTTATTTGATTTTATATTTGGTTGGTGGTTATTAACCTTCCCTGGCACAGGTAACCCAGGAAAGGGGTGTCAGCACTAACCTCACTCGTATATTTCTCACCGAACTAACCTGGAACAGGTGGGTGGAAGCCGCGAAGGTAAACGAACCTCAAGGGGATTGACACAAGGAGCACACGCCACCCTGGAACAGTTGTTCCGGGGGTACTTCTGAGAGTCAGCGTTTTGCCAGGCCAGGCATCGTCCCGCGACTTTGGGTCAGAAGGACACCTGCACTATACAACCTAGGGCGATTAAGGTTTCACCGCCTCGCCTCAAGAGCTTGACACCACTCCAGGTGTACGCTACCTGGAACGGCGGCTGGTGGTGCATGGCAGCCTCATGGAAGATGGCCTCGAGGTCCTCGCAGACACGCGCAGGAGTAACTCGAAGCCGAACACGGCCATGTCGAAGGAGGAGGTGGTTCCAGCGTTCTGCGGGCGTGCTTTCTTGGTGGCTTGCCTGGCGGGATGGAACGCTTGTCAGTCGTGACAGAAGGGAACCGTGGATGCGAGGGAGCATGCTGGCACGCTTGTTGACGACCCGGGGACGGTAACAGCTGAACGGATCCGCGAAAGGCGCTCGCCACATCCTGACCGTCAATGGCCGCCTCTGCCATTTCGTCGAGGACGTCGAGCCCCAAGGAGGCCACGTTGATGGAGAGAGCCTCTCTCATCTGGGTCCAAAAGGCAGTTTGAGCCGTCTGGGCGTTATCTTGGACATCTTGTGCGTCCAGGAGGTCGTCGTCTTCGACCTGCTTGTGCTTCATCTGCCCGAAAGAAGCGCGTGAGGCGCTCGAACATCGCTCGCTCGGAGGATGACTTCTTGGACATCTTGGACGTGAGGATGGAGTGACAGACTGCTGTTGCCGAGAAAGCGGATTGCGAAATGTAAGTGAGTCTGAGTCTGGATGGCTAGACGGAAACACTAGTTCGTACCGTTGGTTGAAGATTAGCAGGAATGGTCCCTCGAACTCTCCCAGAAAGTCGGAATGCTGAATGACCGTTAATGACTGATGACGAGCGTGGCGTCGTTGCGGAGGCAACGGATAGATGGTGAATGACTACTAGGGACTATGATGGAAGCGAACCCCGTCGCAACGGCAAGATGAAGAGGGAAGTGACATGATAAGAATGGACCCAGGTCCCAAGCATGCATGGCTACGTTGGTGCCATTCCCGAGTTTCCTGCGAACGGCGACAGCGATGGAGTTCCTGAGTAACGGTGTCCTGGTGATTCAAGACTGTTACCGACCCCAAAACCCGTTCTCCGTATACTGGGCTGTGGGTGCGTGCTTTGTGGCCGTTTGGGTGGCTACTACTCCGTTACGATGCGTAGCATGGGTGCTAGTGTCTATTGTATGGGAGCTAGCGTGCAAGCACGGTGGCGTGGTGGCGAAATACGTGGATGGATACTTCCGACTGACTCGCGACCAGCGTACGCGGAGTTACGCGCCGGCCGCCTACGTTTGGACCATGTACGACGCGATTTTGCGGTGCCGATGTTCGTGCTGCGTAGTGACCGTCGCGAGTATGGGGCTTATGGCCGGATGGCTTACAAGGGATGGGACTTCTTGCACGAGTTATGGTGCGTTTACCTTCCTGACACCGTTCAAGAAGCTGGAAGAGAACGGTACGGTTTGCTCGAGCCTTGTTGGAGGCCACCGTTGCCTCCGCTCGACGCGTAGTGGAAGGGGGAAGAGGCATCTGCTGGATGGCACTCCTGTTGCTATCCGTGGTCTTTTACCTACCGTTGCTGGTTTACGAAGTTCTGTAATTCCTGTTGCGTGGATGGGTTGGTGTGTTGGTGGTCGGAGCCGCCTTGAACTTTGCTAATTTCTACCTCGGTTGGAGTGATTGGATCTGGCGGACTAGCGTTGGCGTCGTGTTGATCGGAATGGTGAAGCTGGTGCTTCGCGAATATGAGGCTCAGACAAGGTTGGACGAGGTGTCGCCCTTGAACGTGATGCGTGGAGGCTGGCGTAGCCTCCAGTCGAGCTCGGCAGCACGAGAACGGAAGGAGCGTGCTAGCTTAAGGAAACTGCGCCATTCCCGTGCCGACGAAGAAGAATGGACAAGTGATGGAACGGAGTGCAACTCAAAGAACGGCGAGGAAGCCGTCCCCGATGTGATCAAGGGCATTGCGGCGATGAACATGGGGCGGTCCCGAGAAGTTAAGAATGCCGAACGTGCGCCTGCGGCAGTTCAAGCCGAGCTATGCAAAGTCATGCAGAAGACGGCTAGTCTCCAGAAGGAGTATGAAGAGCTATCGGAGTTCCGTCGGGGACGACGAACGGAAGGTCGGGGAGAATGTCCAGAGTCCTGTCGGGACGGTGCAGAACCAGAGAACGGTAGCCATGTGCTGGGCCTATTAAAGGGAATTCGTTATGGCGTTGAAAAGGCGAAACGCAAGGCAGTCTCAGTTGCGAATCGTGGATACTTGACCTAGGACTGGCAGGGAAGTGGGAGCGGCGTGCTCACCAAGATGTCGCGAGGTGCCCCGAGCAACTCCGAGGAGGGAGGACGTGTGTCGTGTGTCGAAGAGAGTATGCTGTCCAAGGAGAGGCGACGTGCAAAGAGAAGGAAGGATGGCGCGGCCGAGGGAACGCCTTGGTGACGGCAGAGCAGGCGTCACGCGAGGATGGATGTCACGACTCCTGGTACGCTGAAGGAGCGACAGGACGGTGAGACGTGCCTAAAGGGAGATAGCTGCGGCATGTGGCCGCATGCGGGTAGTCTAATCATTTGCGTTTTTACCTTGCTTTAAGCAGGCCTTAACTAACAGAAAAAGAATAACCAGGAACCGTTTTAGTTGTCGTTCTTGTGTCTTCCGTTCGGTCAAGGACTACCACTAACTGCGACAGCGTTCCCACTACTTTCCTACGGAGGCCGTTCGCGGACTCCCAATCGGCACCGGCTACTCACCCCCCCACCTCCCAGCAGGGCGCGCGACACTACCAGTTAAACGGCAGAAGACGTGGTTTAAGCCAAAACCGGAACAGGATCACGTCACTGGGCATGTTGCCAAATGGCTGATACGAGACGATGAGATGTCAGCCTCAACCAAGTACAATTTTAATCACTAACCTATATTTTCGTACTTGTAGGTTTGCCATATATCATGGTGACGCAAGCACAGTGTGTGGTAAGGTGCTGAATCATTCACAGTGATTATAGTAGTGATAATAGTAGTGATAATGATAAATGCTTTCCCCGCACAGCAGAGATAATGATAAGCATAACCTAATCAAGTCACGGAGATTATCATTATCATTATGCATGCCAAAATCTCACTACTACCAAACCCTGCTCACCACCCTTCAATTTTCGTCCTACCTGACTGACTGGAGCAGCCTCTTCAGCATGTCGACGTCAAGACTGGTCCAGCGCACGACAGCGATCGTGGAGGCAGCAGCTCAAGCTCAACGACGCGTCGCACGACTGGCGCCATATCGAACGAGTCTGGACGGTGGCGACAGCGTTCGCGATGGAGGACGTGGACCGAGTGTCCGTGTAAACATCCACGTATCTTGTCAATTACATCGACTGGGTCGTACTTGACAAGATGGGTGTGTGGTGTTTGTAGCATGTGCCGGACCCGACAAGGACAAACCCACGAAGCGCGCGGTGGCGTTCTTGCCGTCGGAGAGAGTGCTAGACGACAAGATCAAGCACGTGATGACCACCATCGACCGTTTGCGGTTCAAGGAGGATCCGGCAGGTAGTGGCAATGTGTCGAACCTTCCTTTACCTAACACTTGTGTGGCCGTTTTACTAACGATACGTGTGCTCAGGAACCAGATACCGTTGAGTATATCTGCGTCCAGGACGCAGACCGACTGGTAAGCTTTCAATCGACGGGGCGTGTCGACACGAAACAACAGCATTTGGATCTTCTACAACGTTGCTGATGTGTAGGATGTCATCGGCGCCATCGGATTGCCCGCTGCGTCTGGCTGGTAGCCTCGTCGGCTAGATGCTGCTCTTGTAGTTGCTGACCTGTCCGAGTGTCCGTCGCTGCAGGCAAACACCACAATGTGGAGCAGCTCAATGTCCATCTACTTGTTCCTGTGCGCTGACGACCCTGCTCTGGAGAAGGTGACTGCGGTGGTGAGGAAAGGGGAGCTGAAAGAGGAGATCACGCTATCGCAGCGGAAATCCATGCGACCCAAAAGGACGACGAGGAATTGTGTGCTGTACCGCTGAGGCTACCATTGCAGTGGTTCCAGCAGTCACGCAGTCGACTCAGAAGACATTAGACGTTGAGGAGGACAACTTGCTCGATCTGTTGGACTCGAATTTTGTCAAGGAAATGGAGCTGTGAGAGTCGAGCCAATTACGAGTTGTGTGGCGACCTTAACAGTGTGGAAATGCCAGCCAAGGAGAGTGCGGATCGTGGACTGTCAGGAGATTGTGATCAACTAGACAGAGTTTAATCGGTGGAAGTGGTATTCAGGCGGTGCGTTCGAAGAAGCCAGCGCCTTGCCAACGAAATTGATGAAGATGGCGAAGATGAAGCCGACAGTCTAGAGTGGCGATTGAAGCGTGCGAGTGGCAAGCGTCCGACTGTTTAATGCGACGGCCGTCCAGCTCCGCTAGGTTCACAGCGAGTACTGACAACATGAAGAAAAATGTATCCACGCTCCAGAAACTTGGACGGAGCGGCAATCGTGCCCGCTGTCCAGTTGGAGGATAGCAAATAAACCAAGACGAGAAGAATGGAGATCGTCAGGAAGCAGCGACAGTGGATCGCAGCGCCGCGATACGTCGAGCTGTGGACGATCGTATAGCGCATGGCTGCTACCTCAACAACGTGGCGCCCTTTGCCTGTTTAGAGCACCCCGTTCAGTTGATTGCGTCGTCGAACACCTGCCAGAACTCCCAACAAGGCCACGTGATGCTAGGACATTCATCGTGGCATACATTTGCAATATGCATGTACTTCTTGGAAATACTCGGACATGCACGTGCTTGGCTTGAGTACTCCCTCTGCTCGATGTCTTCTTCTACGAACGCCGTCTTTTGCTCCAGCGTGTCCAGACCGAGTACGCGTCATTCCTGACACTCACACGCTTCTTTAACCAGTCGCTGCGCTTGTTTGTAGCCTTACTGAACTCCACGGTAGTCTTCGCTCCTTGAAATCGATGTCTATCGCTAATACTAGGTGGGGTCAGAGGTCCTCTATTTACTGTTAGCTAACGTATAGAGTCCTGATATCGCTGAGATTGTGCCTGATGCTACTTAGTTTTGTGTTTTCTTTGGGTTGGTGGTGACTGCGTTAAAAAGCAGCTTTAAAAGGTGCTTGTTTAGTCCAATGGGCAATGGCCGCTTGAAAGTTGTGTCTCTCCTGTCTGGGTTCTGAAGTAGCGAGGTGACTGCCGCGATAGTCGTCATAGGTCCAATAGTCCAGTGGAAGGCATTCAGTCCTCGAAATACCTCTTGAGATTGCTGAGGAGTTAAAACCCTTGGTGAAATTGGTTTGGCGACGTAAATCCGCAGTTGGGCTGTGCTCAGTCGTGTGTATTGAGAAAGCGTTGACACAGCTTGTGACACTAGTTGATGTATCATGCCGTTGATCGACCGCGTATGAGGACCCCATTGTGTTCCAGCCGCATAAATGCTGTATATCTCCGATTCGTGGTTGCCGACGAGTATCCATCCTCCTTTCCAGCCCGTCGAGCCGTTAGGGTGCTTGCAATGAACTTGGATTGTCCATGTCTGCAGCAAAATGGGACTTTCCGTTGGTTCAATGTTCTTGAGAACACTATAGCATTGGGCCATTCGCCAACCTTGCATGTACGTTCCTTTGTGTGCCGACCATTCTCTTCTGATTGCCTGAGATTGGAAATCGGCAGCTTTGCTGGCTATTTGTGCAGCAGCTTGTCGGCTGACATGTTCTTCATCAAATATTTCCGAATTGCGGATTCTCCACAGTATACACTGGGTGCAAGTAGTCCAAATACTCCATAGACTCGCTAACGCTTCATCATGGCCTGCGCTCCATTCGGGAATTGTCTCGACCGCCGCTGTTATAAAGTCAGGTGAGACTGGTGGTGCTGTTCTAGAGGCTATTGATGCCAATAGCTGATTCTTCTCTGTCTGATGGGGGTAGTGGCCAAGCCATTTCGTTACCCGTCGCTCCCATACGAATTGAGCTCGTTCACAGTCCCAGAGTATGTGCTCAATCGTCTCCACGAGAGTTGGACACCTATCGTATGTGCACTTTCGATCTGTTGGCCATCCGGCATGATAGAGATTCAGCGTTCTGGTGGATATCCGATAGATTGTCCACCGCTGGTAGTCTGTTAGGGTGCCGTCTTGGTCCCATATTTTGCTTGTCGATTGTGTTTGTGAGGTCAAAGCCCATGGATATTGGTCCGCTGCTGCACTCATCTTGTTCAAAACGTGTCGTATCGAAAATTTAGGCTACCGTCGTAGTCGTTTCGCTCTCATCTTTCGAACCGTACTTCGAATATTCACTGCCTTGGTTACTTGAGGGGCTGTCCAAGGCATAGAAAATAATTGGGGGTTGGCGTGGAAGGATAGGCCAGTAACCCTTTCAAGAAACCTTAACTCTGCCGCATCCGATCCAATTGGATGTCCATATCCCTTCCTGTGATACACCATGTCCACCACGATTCATCTTGATCCAGTCGAAATATTGGTCGGTGGGGTGGATCCTCCAGTGTCGCTATCACAGCATGATTCGGTGCTATCTACCACTTATAACGGTGCTGCAGCGGTGGTACGTGCCATGGCTGTACTTCGTCTAGCGGTTTATCCCACACCATTTGCGGAATGCTTCCCAACATACTGGCGCACCACCGACGATTTTGTCGATATTGGTGGTCTTTGTCTGGTCTGTGTTGTAATGGTAATCTGATGAAAAAATTGCCTGGAGTAAGGCTTTGTCCCTCGAACGCGTCGACCACAACGAAAATAGGCCTATTCAGAAACTTGGATGCTAAGCGAAGCGTGGTGTCGCACCCCAGAGACTGTAGGGGATCGACGCGGATCGCTCTGATGGCGAGACGCTAATCTCTTCGAGAAGCTCCTTCAGCATTTTGCTTGAGACCTCCGGCTTGAGGTCGGGCTGCG
Organism: Phytophthora constricta; assembly: GCA_011947335.1. Taxonomy (NCBI): domain Eukaryota; phylum Oomycota; class Peronosporomycetes; order Peronosporales; family Peronosporaceae; genus Phytophthora; species Phytophthora constricta. The sequence goes on along the minus strand of JAAVTI010001108.1, from coordinate 32,773 downwards.
TCTTGCGCTGATACCTCAAAATATCATTGCGAGTCTGGGGCCTGAACTCTTGGGTAAATCCGTATTCTGCTGCTCTTCTGACCCCTTTTTTTAGTTTTTTTGTTATGTGAACGATAGTCTCAGCTCCTGCTAGCGTGCTGAAATCCTGGTTAGAAACACTCATTGCAAGAGCGTAGTATTGACAATTGCCCGTTCCCGGCGTTTGCACCTCATGGAGGTCGCACTTGGCTATCATCAACTCTTCGGTATTCATCTTATCCAGCTTTAAGTCTCTGCACGCCTTCGTGCTTTCCCAGTCGACTGCAATCGATTGACGTTGGGCCAATTCATGAAATAGCCTCTGTTCCTTCACGTAGCCTTTAGGGTGCGGGATTCTTTGTGGAGCTGATGGACCAAAATATTTTTGGATCTTTGTCCTCCTCGTCGTCTGCTTCGGAAGACGTGCTGACCAAGTCCACCACCTCCACGTTCGGTGGCATCGCTGGTTTCACCGACACTGTTTTCGACTTCCGTCTACTGCCCACTACCTCTGAGATCCTTACTCCAACCTGTTGACAGTCTGACTTCTCAAAGGCTTCTTCCTGGGTGATTTCCTTGCTTTTCTTCCTAAACCTGGCCTTGGGTGTGATCCAGTTACCAGATACGTTGGATTGACCGTCTTTTGTCAGTTCCGCCTTGCTAGTTGCCTTCGTAATGAGCGTATCTGCTGCCGTGTGCTCGAGTGCTTGCTGTGACACCGGCGCTAACCTTTCGCTCCACAATTCTTCAAGTTCCTTGAAGCTGGTCACCGTTGCTTTTCGCTTCAGGAGCTGGTCAAGATTTGAGGTGGTGACCTTAATGCATCTTGGAGACATTTTCCACGACTCTGAACCCGCTCGGCATCTGGCTACTGTGTGGCCGGGAGCACCACAATTGTAGCACGGTGGAGCAGGATTCGATCCAAGATGATGCACGAGAATCTTTGTTCCAATTCGATTGATGAATCGTATTCCTTCCAAGAAGTGAGGGTACCCAGAGCATTTAAAATATATGTCCCAAGCCCCCGTTTGGAATGTTTGCCGCCCGTACTTAGGTTCTTGGAAAGTGGTAAACGTACCAGGGAACCGTGATCGAATGAAAGCGTCAAGTCCGACCCCATCCAAAATTCTTGAGACATTGAGAAGTTTGATACGGTAGCGGTCATGCGGCCGTTCATATTTTATTCCGTCCCTCCCCACTTGTCGTCCCCAAACGCGTGCTGCCCGGTCTGCCGGCGTTCCGGTGGTGTTGTCCTCGTCGGTATGGACGAATCCGCGGCTTTGAAATGGAATAAAGTGTATTAGCCCCACCGACTTCATAGCTCCTTCACGCGTCCAGAAGAATAAGTGCACCGAATTATTCTGGGCATTGTAAGCAACCTGCTTTGTTTCCCCTAACATCGCTGTGAGCTTGTCCGAATCATGTTCTCCGTGTTGAGCCCCTTGCAAAATAGCTGTGAGCAACCGTTCTCTGGTCTGAAAGTCGGGGTATACTGGGAACTTCTCCGGAAGTTTGAACATAAGTTCTCCTTCCACTTGAGCAACTACCGGTATGGTATTCTGGATGACCCTCAGAATCGCATTGTCGCACGTTCATTTCAGGAACTGCGGTAAAGCTTGAGCCAGTATACTCCCTTCTAACAGGCCTTGTATAATCCGTTTCTCAATAGCTGTTGGTAGACGGAGTTGCGTCGGAAAACTATTATTGGTCTCAAATACAGTGTGCATCTCTGTTATATCGTCAGCAGAGTAGACATCAGGCTTGAATTGCACGATTGGAGTAGCCGTCTCCTCCATAGGCTCATCGTTGTCCTCGCGTCCGCCAAATAGCGGATTTCTGGACCAGGAATTTACGTTCTGAATTGCTCAGACTTTTGCTTCGCTAATGCGAAGATTTATCGTAGCTAGTAATGAGCGTCGATTGGAATAGATAAACCTGGTAAGCTCTCTCTGTCGATTCTTTCTTTGCTGGCGAGTTCCTCGATTTTGCAGCACCTTTAACAGGAAGAGTTGTAGGAGGCCCTCAAGTTCGCCTGTGAAAAGCGTCGGGTAGTGTCGTTTACTCTCTGGGAGCTCTTCGACGGCATGTTGACCGAATATCACGGTAAACATAGCTGCCATTGCTTCGGGTCCTTCACCGGACGTTGGAATCTGGTCTGGTGTCGCTCCGCTCATGTCCTGTTGAGCTCGGTCAAAGGACTCGTCGAAGTTTTCTTCACCTTCTCCGTGTTTAAAATCTGTTGGATCTCCTTCTGCCGCGGGTTTTGCGCCGTCGTCTGGCGCTTTTACTTCGGGGGCTGGCTTATGCAGAGGCGATTCCTCGTCTCCCATATTGTCGCGGTCTGCAGTGGTCGTTTGTTTTTCTTGCTGGTTCTTTGAGCGATTATAGGTTCCAGGTTTACCATCAGGGCGTGAAGGAAGCTTCGTTGCCTTGAGGGCTGGAGCCGATGGCCTCTTCCTGACGCCTGGATCCGGTGGGTCGACATCAGGGATCCTCAAAAATAAATACCAAAAACAATATATTTGTAGTGGACAGTAAAATTATTTATTTTTGTGACTTTTTGAGTTCACATACATAATTTATTTTGCCTTTTTTGCAAAAGTGATTTTTATTTTATGGGGCCGTCACCACCAACCAAACCGTTCGTTGTGAGAGTCCGAGACCCACCGCACACACCTTATCAATTGCTGCTTACTTTCAAAAGTACCTTAAAGCCACCACTCGCCTCCAAGCCAGCACCATGTCCACCAATCTCGTCGCTGCGTCCCAACCCCGTCAGCCCTTCTCGCCCGGTCAGATCGCTGCCTTCTTTTTAAGCCTTGGCTAGATGAAGAAGGCGAGCTGACGGGGTACCATGTGTGCAAGGCATGTGGAAGGCGGCGTAAGCATCAGCCCAGGAGTGCACTAACTTGGCGTCGCACGTTCGTGCAGCGCACCCCAGCTTCGAGAGCGAGATGCGGGACGCAAACGCCGCGGCGACTGGTACACTCATACCGTGGGTGAGCCAGAAGGCTTCTAACCGCTACTCGTGGATGAAGTGGATCGTCATGGGTAATTTACCACTCTCATTTTGCGAATCAACCGAAACACGCCAGTAAGTAACTTTTTACTATTTAATCGGCGTGTTTTTACTTACTTGTTACTAAAACTATTTTCTATTTTTGTTTGTCAGATACACTAGGTTAGCGACTGTTTCAGTTAATACACTGCTCTCTAATATGGAGGCTGTGACGAAAGCCGTGGAGAAATCCATTGGCGAGGAGATGCCCGACGATTTCGGTCTCATGCTGGACGGATGGAGCCACGGGACGGAGCACTTCCTGGCCGTCTATGCTTGCTACGACGGTCCAGGTGGACCTCGCTACCCTCTCCTGTCCATGGCTCCTGTGATGGAAGAGCCCGACGATAAGATGAACGCCGAGGGCCACCAGAGGGCTATTGAGCGTTTTTTGCCCTTTATTGGTAAGTCCGCTGATGGCTGCAAGTTTTTAGTCGGCGAAAATTGCGCAGTCAACAAGCGGCTCGCAAATTTGATGAAAGTGCCGCTGGTTGGCTGCGCAAGTCACCGACTGAACCTCGCAGTACGTGATTTCCTCACTCCGAACGAGGTTGCTCTGGAAGCAGTGCAGCAGCTGATGCGCACGTTGCGCACTCTAAACCAAGCTGCAAAACTAAGGTATCGTACTTAAATTTGGTGGCGTTACAATTTTGTATTGATGTTTGTATTGGACTAAAATTATGTAATTGTTTTTATACAAGCACGAAGACCTCACTCTTACCAGTTCTCCGCCAAGATACACGCTGGTACTCGACGTATGCGATGCTGAAGCGCTACATCCGTCTACGTCAGTTTCTATCCGCTGACGATGAGGACATCGCAGATCTGTTGCCAACTTGAGCGGTACACCGCAAACTCGACGATCTGTTGGCCAAGTTGGGCTGCATCGAGTCGGTCTCAGAAAAATTGCAAGCTGACGGGCTCACGCTGTTGGACGCCCGCGACTTATTCGACGGTCTGTTGGAGATCAGGCCCGCAATGAGCAAGTATTTGGGTAAGTACGTGTAAAATCTTCATAAAGTGGTGTCGCTAACACTTACTAACTTCTTACGTTTTGTATATGCTCGTAGCTCCTCAAGCCAACATATTGCTCTCACCTCTATTCGAAGCGGGAGTGGTCAAGGTGCTGGCGGGAAAATCTGCTTTCCTGACAGCGGAGGAGACTGCGGAGCTCGAGCCGTTCCGTGTGGTGGACGGGGTTCGAGCCGGCACTGAAGTTGTCAGCTCTGCGTGAGCGACGGGTTTGCAGACCGGATTCTGAAGCGTCGTGCCGTCCTGCGCCACGAACGGCACCGATTGTCTCCGATGACGCTTGAGATGATTCTCTTTCTCAAGGTTAACGGAAGTTTTTGGAACGTTGCCACGGTGGATGCATGTCTGTAGATGCACATGCAGCCGGTATTATCAACGTGATTGCAGTATTTTATTGTTCGTTTGCGTGTGCTTTCAGTTATTTATTTACTTGTCCAGTGCGCCTCAATCAATTTTGTTTTTCTAGGCACGAGGGCCAATACGATTATATTGTATTTTGAGGATCCCTGGTCGACATGGAGCGCCATGTCGGTCACCACGGATCAGCGTTAGAAGATCGCAGTGCGCCAAATACAGGGTCGTATACTTTGATCAAGAACAAACTCCGGGGTGCGCTTCTTTTATACGGTCACTCTGCTTGAAGAACGGGGGTGGTGCACTTTCAATCACCACGGGTGGTTGAAACACTGAGCGACAGAACGATCTGATCGGTCGGACGCTGATTCGAAAGTGAATATCGCTAATACTGGCACACCCCCAGAAGTCGCTGCTCAATCCACTCCACGCTCGTCTGGAGACTCTTCCTGCCTGGTCCCTGTTGGTTATGAATGCGGTCTCCACTCGATCGTTTGCATGAACAGAAACATTTGTTGCCGAAGAGTTGAAGCTACAGTCTCAAAGTCGACGAGGAAGAGACAGGCTGCAGAGACCGCTTACCATAGAAGGTCACAGCATTGCACTTACAGTTGTGCGCGGCGACGTTGCGAGTTGGCTGTGGAGCAAGGTTGATGGGGTTGGTTGGTCTGCTCGACGTCGGGTGCTCTCCACTCTCTAGCTCCGCTGTTGCCAGTCTCACCCGCAGGTCGTGGGTTTCATTCTGCTTGCGGCGCTTGAGCACGATCTGTAGCGCTTCGATCTCCCTCACCAACTTGTCGTTGGCGCGTGGGACCTGGTATCTTGGCAGCTGCTGCTTCAAGATACGGTCGGCTACCTGCTACTGCCACGTTCTCGTCACTGGCAGGGATGGAAGATTGAGTCCAAATTCGACTCGGTTCTGCTTTGAATTTACTGTGTCACCCTGGTGTTGTGACGGCTTGCGATCGACTGAAGGGTGACTGTGAATGGGTTTTCTCATCTGTGGCTCTCTAACCCGCAACTTGTTCTATACACAGGGTTTTTCGCCTATCGGCACTACTTCAGGGGCATACATCATGCTTCTCCTTCTTGCTGCCGAGGCGTGTATTTAGCTTGAAGATGTAGCTTGTAGCACCCTTCAGCTTGTACTGCCTCCTGCTTCGACGACAACTGGAGTCTGTTTGCGCCTTTTTTCTCGAGTCAATTCTTGCCGTGTGCCGCTCCCAAACCAAAACTAATATTAATATCGACGAGTGGATATTCAGTAAACCACGGAAAATGCTTGTGTCAGCTCTGCTTGGAGCCATTGGCGAAGGCGCGTAGAGCCTCGCGCTTCGCGGTTGGTTGGTGTAGGGTATACTACACAGATATACTGCATCTATGCTGTTCTAGCTCTCTTGCTTCCAACAACTTGCGCAAGTTCCGAACACGCTTTCTCAATCTCCACCGCATCGGCATCCCATCCTTTTGCGCGGAGATCAATGACGGCTTGTACCCGAGAAGTTAAGTCCGGTGACAAAGCTCGAAGCTTGAGCTTTAGAAGCCAAAAGTACTTGGACACTATCGAATCATTAGCTGGCGATTCCAACAGAGATCCAGTCGACTCGAAAAGTGTGCACAATGCTTCCCAATTAATCTCATCTGGCTTCTCCGACGGGTTCACAAACGCAACACTCCCGGCAATGTTCTCCCGAGCGTTCAGCAGCATCTCGATGCACTTGTAAACGGTTGACCTCTCCACAAAACCGCGTCGAAACAGTGCGCCGAGGAAGCGGCACGTGCCAATCTTGCGGTGCTTGACCTGTTTAGCCACCTCGGCGGAACTGCCGGCAGGGTTCACGTCCAGTTCTCGTTGGCATCGTCGAAGCAGCACCAGTCGAACAGGGTGCATCTGTCCTACAGCTTTCATAGCTTCGGCAGTGCCTTTATAAGGTCCACCCATGACGAGACCTCGAGACACGTAGTATTTGTCTTGTTTGCTGTGCCACACCCTGAAGACTTCGCTGGACACGCTGACCTGGTTGCAGTCCTGCAAGTCTGCGGGCGGGTCCCATAACGTCGCCAGGATCTCCGACTGCTTCTGTACCGCCTCCCGTAGAACCTCCTTGGACTCGAAGGGCCCAGCCACCTGCCGGGGCGGAGTCTCCTCTAGCAACGGATACACCAACCCGTCCGAGATGAAAGTTTTCACCATGTTTTTCGTGACGCACTTGTCCTCCAACTTGATGCAAACATCCGCGTACACGTGGCAGAACTTGTCGTTCTCCAGCGCCTTCTCCAGCACCGCGTCCACCACGTCCTCCAGCTCCCCCAACGTCTTCACACTCAAGTCCGTCAGCGTCGGCATCACTCGGCACTTTCTCACTAAACTATTAAATATGTATTACCACTGTACCTTTTGCCAGAAAATAGCCTACCATTCCAAACCTCCCCTATTTCATATACATACCTACCAACCCACCATCTCGAATGCTTATGACACCCAGAATGTCTTTTTAATCCGAGAATTTCCTTACGCCATGGCTGCTCGCATGGACCTGGAGGCGCGGCTGCGAGCCTTACGCGCCGGCAAGCGACCCACTGCATTGACCACAGCTCCAGCTCCATCCTCCGCCCCCTCCACCACCTTCCCGTGGCCGGACGTGCCCTCCAGCCCCGTGCAGAGCGTCGCTTCCGTGTCCGAACGCGTCCCAATCGCTGTCAGCGACGACTTTCCAACTTCTCGACGCTCGTCCAGGAGTTTCTCGGCCGCGCCGCCCGTGACGATCATCAGTCGATCGAGTTCGGAAGGTGCTGCAGTGGCGGCGAGCGTCCAGACGGCTCTGGAGGTGCCCAAACCTCCGACTGAAGAAGTTTTGAAGCTCACGGCGGCGCAGCTCTTGGGACCAGAGTACGAGGAGGCTGTGAAGGTGGCGCAGACGGCGATTGACAGGGAGCGCAGTCAGCTGCCGCACACGGCCATTGACCTGTACATTAGGGCGGGCCAGATGCTGATCGAGATCGGCAGGAGGCAGGCCGCGCCGCACTTGCAGGAGATTGTCAAGACCAAAGCTCTGGCGCTGCTGCAACGGGCTGAAGGCCTGTCGGAGTGGACGAGCGCTGTGCTGGCCAAGGACTCGAGTCGGCAGGCGCTCGCGGACGCCTATCAGCAGTCCTGGCAGGACAGGTACAAGGCCATGGCGGAGAAGAGACAACTGGTGTTCAAGATGCAGCAGGACAATCAAGACTTAAAGGACAAACTGAACCAGTTGGCGCTGTTGACGAAGATCAAAGGACGCATGAAGCGCGTCGTGAGCTCCAGGCGAGCTCGGAAAGCAGCGGAGGCAAACGCGCGAGCGCAGACGGAGGCACAAGCAGCGGCGGAAGCCACTCGAGAGATCATGTCTTGGCGTGGCGGAACTGATTTCAACGATGTGACGGGAGGCGTGGGCGAGAATGGAGAGGAAGAGGAAGAACACGATGGGCCAAACGATGTAACTGGATCGGACGAAGATGAGTACGAAGTGCTGTTTCCTTCTGCCACACCTACTCAAACTTCATTCGTCCAATCTCCAGGTGGTCAAGCCTCAGACGGCTCGCCTCGTGAAGAGCAGAAGGTCAGCCTCATCAACGAGTTGCACAAACGGATTGGTCTGCCACATATTGACCATCTGCGCACGTTTCAACCTCTGACAGAGGATCCAACGGCAGACAGTAAACAGGAAGAGCTTCAGGCAGAGCTCGAATCTGCAAAACAAGAAGCAGACAAGCTCCGTGGTGCTGTACAGGAAATGGAGGACTGCTTAAGGCTTGCCGCACAACACCAAAAACAGCGTTCTATTAAGCTGGAGCAACAGAAAGCGCAAGAGTTCGCACAGGTCCAGGATGAGTTGCAGCGTGTGCGTGAAGAGCTGGAGAATGAGCGACGGCGGTCTGCGTCCTTGCACAGCAGTGCTGCTAGCTGGCGATCTTCCGTTGCCTCGAGTCCTGATCCAGAGGAATTTGAAGACTCTGGCGTGATGAATCAGCTACGTTCATCACTGCACAAAGTCTTTCGGGGGCGCGATGATAACCGTAGTGACGGTGATGGTGGTCATGCATCAGTGCAACGCATCTCGTATTCACACGAATCTCCACGCAATACTCCAAAGAGCGCAGACCAGCCAGACGACTTGAGTAAAGAAGATATGGTGGAAGACGACGATGGTGGTGTGTGGCTGTAATCGAGGATGTGAATGGCCCGATCGCAAATGTTTCGCCGGCGAACTCGCTTCCTACTGGCTAACAATGTCGTCGGCTATTCAAAGCCAAATCTACACATATTTAATACTACACGTGAATTGAAGGCGATCATGTTTCGAGTGGTCTTGAACATGATTGATGAAATTGATGTGTCACTGGCTAAGGAGTTAAAGGTTGGCAACTGAGAACCATATAAAAACTCTTGGCCGAAGTCACCCTTGCAACACAACTTGGTTTTGCAGGCTACGTCTGAGTGGATTAATGCCGATGAAGTCAAGCATTTAGTCATTTTCTGGAAACGCAGTGACAGACAAACTCTGGTTTTACGGACAAACTCGGGTTTATCCACACTCTCCAGCACGGTTCTGCCCATTCATCACATGTGTGTAGCAGTCTAAACACCTTGAGCGGGCGCGTGTAGCTGGCGCGCGATGGCAGGCGATCTGATAAAGCCTTCAGAAATGACTCCATTTTTCTAGTCGTCTACAAATCGAAAGATTTTCCTAAAAAACGAAGATGTCAAGTTGAACAGGGAAACATGGACATCACGCGCCAATGCACGACAAAACACAATTCAGCTACGCACCAAAATGTTCTAACGGAAAATTGGTAAGTGCATAAAGTTTCTAACGCATCGCAAGCCTAGGCACCATCATGGAGTCTTTCCTTACCTATACTTGCGATGCGGCTTTATTCTCATCGCGCCCAGACTCTTGTATCTCATGCGTTGACTGGGAAGTCTAAGTCTCTCAGGAAGTGAAAACCGTGTCCTTAGGCAGCCCAAGAGGAATTGGTGAGTTATGGGGATTGCTGGGTGAACTTGCCCATTTGTTGGTTTCGGTGTGTCAGGGCCCCTCAGGGGGACGAGCTCCACGCAATCTGGTTCTACGTACATTTACTGCGCAGTGAATAATCAGTTTCTCGTCGTGGTAAGTGGGTTCCATCTTTGCGGGGCACTAGAAGTCGGTCAGTAAGTTCCAAACCCCATTATACTAGACACGCGAGTCAACGCAAGCGGTCATCTCTAAAGTCACCCAGTTTGATTCAAGTTTTGTTTGCTGCAGCGTGTCCAAAGGTGACTTCGTGTGAAAATGAAAGATCCAAGCTCAAGACGCTGGGCAGTGTCCAGGTTTTTTCTGGTGTTGGTTCTGGTATTAACCATTACTCTGTCGTCGACGTCGGCTGCCTTCACCTCGTCGAGTTTGAGAGGAGAAAGCAATTTAGTTCTCCGTCCGCGTCGAGCAACTCCACTGGTACAATTGAGGATGGTTATGCGGGTACCAGTTCCAATTTTCGTGCGGGGATCGTGTGCACCAAAGTTAACAGGCTGTTGTCCATGGTGCAGAAGATGTGCATATGCGAGCCTTGTCATGTGTGCGAATTCAAGCTGTTGTCCGGCAAATGCGGGTTGGCCTTGATCTCTCAGACAGCTCTCGGTTAGTAATGACCAGCCTTTGCTGTCACTGACAGACTGGTTCTTGACGGAAGAGGAGATCTCGACTTCGCGCGGCGGGGTGCCTCGCAGCGATATGGCTACATACACCACCAGAAATGATGTGGAGACATAAAGTGTCACGAAAGAAGTTTTCGACGCTGCGTTTGAAGACCTGTCAACAACCGGGGAGGGAGATCGTGTGATGCTGTCAGCGTGGACCACTAACGAGATTTCTCTTCAGCCTGACGTTGACGAAGGTCGCAAATCACAATTTCTTGACGTGATTTCAGAAGTGATTGAGCGGGGTGGCAGCTTTAACGCACTTGTGTGGACAAACAAATTGGAAGCTACTCCGAACATCCGTGAACACAATGATATGAACACCCTCCCGGCATCTCCATTGACGGGTGAAAAATCGCTATTCATCTTTGACGATTGGATGCAGAATCCTACGGCATCACAAACCCGATCCTGGGTGGATTTTTGGTATGACACCCACGAAACTGTCTGGTAGCACTGAGAATCGTCCACCTTGGCCTCGATATCCCACATATTAGCGATGTGTGCGCTGTGCATTTGCGAAGCAAGTGATCAGCGCTCTCACCACCACGATGATGTTTTGGCATTAGGGTAGTTTTCCAGAGCCCTGTCGACTAATGCTATAGTGTTGTTGTATCCGTTCATGTACATCGAGTAGTTCAGTTCGAGGCATTGAGAATTTCCCTGCAACTCCTCGATTCCGCTTTCGTAAGGGGTGACTCGGTTGCCGATGTGAACATCACATAGGGCACGAACACAAATGTTCCAGTCGTTAACCATATTGTTCTTCACCAGGCAGTTCAACACGCCAGCACTACTCGGTGGTGAGCGCAGCACTTGCAGCTAGTTAGCACTGAATTCCAAACGCACACATATCTTCGACCGCGCATGCGCATCCAGGACGACCATCAACTTCGACTTGTCCACAGTCCATGTTGGAAAAACTTAAATCGCGTTGGTAGAGAATGTGGTCACATTGTCCGTATAACCGTCAAAAGCGCAGTGCGTGTTGCCTCCCGGGTAGATGAGAACGCTGCCATTTGTCCTCGGAGGGCGTGATTGTTTTTACGTGCAGATCTCAGAGTCACTGGACTCGGTATTCACCAACTCGAGTCCTCACAGCAAAAAGACCGATGCAGCCATCATGAAGTGGAAAGCTATCAAGCCGGAAAGCTTATAGCGATTAGCTGACAGTCGAAGCGTAAAGTTGACCACCGTTGAGTGCGAATTTCAAAATGATATTTTGGAGCTCGGCAGAAATAAGTATGAACACAGAAGGAAACTATCACTTCGGAGTCCGTAGTACGGACCCCTCAACGACAAGCCGAGCCTTAAAGGTGCTAAGGATCGGCCTTAAACAATGTGTCTTCCCGCTATGTCCCACAATGTGGCGCTGGTGCTTGCTTCTTCAAGGTGCTAGTTGTAGTTGAAGTGAATTAATATCGTCGACATTAAATCTCGGTGGGAGTATAGTTGTTGGATTATATCGAGAGACTCATCCGTGGTCGGCAAGTAGCAAAGCACTGCTTCTCTCAGCAACATGAAGTCACAGCGTCGCACTGTATGCAACGATGACAATACCGTAGCTATTTTCGCCTTTTAGTCTGCCTGTCTATTTTCCCGATCGGCATTAAGCGATATTTATGCTTTGACGATCAATTCCAGACCATGGACGGCTACGCAAGGTGGGGCACCGTAGTTGTCCGTATGCAGTTCCCTTACGAGTTTGTGAACGTGTAGCTGAATCTGAGCTCATTCATGAATGTAGAGTGAAGCTGCTGGGTGAAGGCTCTTTTGGACGCGTCTTCCTTATGCGTGAGAAGAAGCCTGATGGTCGACTAGTATGTATGAAGCAAATTCATCGTGTGCACCACCCTGCGAGAATACCAGCGCATACAGATCGTGCGAAGTCGCACGGAGTAGAAGTGGAGCTCATGAAGAAACTGCGTCACCCAAATCTCATTCGACTACTCTTTTCGTTTATAACACCAGCGCCGATCTTCCAGCAGCATATCGTGATGGAGTACTGTTCTGGAGGTGACCTAAGGACTTATCTCCGGCGCTCTGCTCGTGGAAACGACTATCAAGCACATTTCATCGGAGAGGATAGAATCTGGTATTGGTTCGTTCAGCTAGCGCTTGGGCTGCACCACATGCACCAACAGCGCGTTCTGCACCGTGACCTGAAGACGGCCAACATATTTCTCTCGAATGCTGGTTTTCTGGTATTGGGCGACTTGGGCATCGCACGGACATTGACGAATGGCAATATGGCAGCTACAGTTATTGGCACTCCACTCTATATGGCTCCAGAGGCACTCGAGGGCAAAGAATATAGTTTCAGCTCGGATGTGTGGGCGTTAGGATGCGTATTGTATGAGTTGTGCACCGGTAAACCTCCGTTTGAGGCGCACAACACCGCACAACTATTGAACAAGATTTGTCACGGCAGCTACCCACCAATCCAGAAGAACGGCATTCTAGCAGGATCGCGGCTGCCGATATTGGTGGCATCCATGCTCAGTGCAAGACCGGAACAGCGACCTTCTGTCGACCAACTTCTTCGAGACCCCAATTCTCGTACGTATATTCGTCGCTATTATTTTGACCGACTTCACTCGAAAGCAAAGTGGGGTTTGACCGAGGAGGAACGGCATGTCATGGTACGGCAGATGTCCGCACTTGGTATTGATAACACTGTGGCTCCTTCCCGTCCAGTCGACAGCGAAAATAATATGACAACTGAGGGAGGCTGCCCACGCAAGAGTGCGTGTTCCTTTTCATATCTCCACCGCGGCGAACAGAAGAAACACCTAGAAGCTGTGCGAAAGCACGAGCGACAGGAACATATTTTGTTTGAGCTGGATAAGATGCAGCAGCTACGACTTCAATTTCCTGTAGTTCAGCAACCTGATCCCGAAATACAAAACGCAGTTAACAACAAGGACGATAAGGTTGTCGTTCTGCAGATGGACCTTGAAGAAGATATCCGCAAGGAACTAACACACGCCGCACAGTGGAAGGATCCGGTTCGTGCAGTTGATGATGATCTCAAAAGAGTTGATCGCCCGCGCTCACGTGCATCTATGCATCTCGGTCGCTCCAGCTCGGTACCAAAGAGCTCGCCTTCACAGGAATTCCACGACCTGGTGTTCCTCTCACATGTGCAGCCAAAATATTTGCTGCTGGCCATTTCGTCTGCCGTGATGTGAGAATCTTGAGAAAGCAGGAGACAGCAAAAGCTGCAGAGCGCTACAAGCGGCATCTTGAAGCTAAATACACGCATCGGCAACAAAAGGGAGAAGCATGATGCCTGTCTTTGAAGGCCGCACAGGCGAAGAAAGTTGAATATAGAACAAATTGCTGGTTAGAGAGCGACATGTGAGAAGACCGATTCACAGCTACCCTTCAGTCGTTCGCAAGTCTTCGCAACACAAGGGTGACAAAGTGAAATTCAAAGCAGAACCAGAGTCGAATTTGGACTCAATCTTTCATCCCTCGACACTGTGGCGTGCTCTTTGCCAGTACCCCGTTCAGTTGCTTGTGTCGTCGAACACCTGCCAGAACTCCCAACAAGGCCACTTGATCATACATTGCAATATGCATGTACTTCTTGGAAATACTCGGACATGCACGTGCTTGGCTTGAAGTACTCCCTCTGCTCGATGTCTTCTTCTACGAACGCCGTCTTTTGCTCCAGCGTGTCCAGACCGAGTACGCGTCATTCCTGACACTCACACGCTTCTTTAACCAGTCGCTGCGCTTGTTTGTAGCCTTACTGAACTCCACGGTAGTCTTCGCTCCTTGAAATCCATGTCTATCGCTAATACTAGCACACCCCCAGAAGTCGCTGCTCAATCCACTCCACGCTCGTCAGGAGACTCTTCCTGCCTGGTCCCTGTCGGTTATGAATGCGGTCTCCACTCGATCGTTTGCGTGAACAGAAACATTTGTTGCCGAAGAGTTGAAGCCAGGGATCCCGACAATATCATTTATATCGATTTCCGGAAGCAGGAAAATACGAAACGTTGTCGCATCTGCCAACAAGAGAAATAAATAACCACGCATCGATGGTCATCCAAGTACATTATCAGTAAATTAGCTAGCAGCTAAATTCATATACCACCACCGTCACCCTAACCTAGATGCACGAGCCCACAGTCGTCACATTCCAGTGCTGCTTGTTCACCTTCAGAAACAGGATCATCTCCAACGACAGAGGGTTCAAACATGGTATTTGAGATGATCGGGTGGTGCTTTAACGGTAGTTTGAGAATGAGATAGTGGGGCCAAGCAAACAAATATCCCTGGTGAGCACTCACACCCACAAATACAAAATTTGCATTGCCTTCTCAAATTCTAAAATAAATATCTTCAAATCAAAAAATATATAAATACGGCATTTTTATACTCACACAAAATATATTTTTAAAAATATATTTTTCGGGTTCCCTGGTTGAAGCTACAGGCTCAAAGTCGACGAGGAAGAGACAGGCTGCAGAGACCGCTTACCATAGAAGGTCACAGCATTGCACTTACAGTTGTGCGCGGCGTCGTTGCGAGCTGGCTGTGGAGCAAGGTTGATGAGGTTGGTTGGTTTGGTTGGTCTGCTTGACGTTGGGTGCTCTCCACTCTCTAGCTCCGCTGTTGCTAGTCTCACCCGCAGGTCGTGGTCTCATTCTGCTTGCGGCGCTTGAGCTCGGTCTGCAGCGCTTCGATCTCCTCACTAACTTGTCGTTGGCGCGTGGGACCTGGTATCTTGGCAGCTGCTGCTTCAAGATACGGTCGGCTGCCTGCTACATGGCAGTGCTCATTGAGCACTGCCATGTTCTCGTCACTGGCATAAGGTGGCGGCCATGCGCTGTACGATCGTCCACAGCTCGACGTATCGCGGCGCTGCGATCCACTGTCGCTGCTTCCTGACGATCTCCATTCTTCTCGTCTTGGTTTATTTGCTATCCTCCAACTGGACAGCGGGCACGATTGCCGCTCCGTCCAAGTTTCTGGAGCGCGGAGACATTTTTCTTCATGTTGTCAGTACTCGCTGTGAACCTAGCGGAGCTGGACTGCCGTCGCATTAAACAGTCGGACGCTTGCCACTCGCACGCTTCAATCGCCACTCTAGACTGTCGGCTTCATCTTCGCCATCTTCATCAATTTCGTTGGCAAGGCGCTGGCTTCTTCGAACGCACCGCCTGAATACCACTTCCACCGATTAAACTATGTCTAGTTGATCACAATCTCCTGACAGTCCACGATCCGCACTCTCCTTGGCTGGCATTTCCACACTGTTAAGGTCGCCACACAACTCGTTAAGAATTGGCTCCACTCCCACAGCTCCATTTCCTTGACAAAATTCGAGTCCAACAGATCGAGCAAGTTGTCCTCCTCAACGTCTAATGTCTTCTGAGTCGACTGCGTGACTGCTGGAACCACTGCAATGGTAGCCTCAGCGGTACAGCACACAATTCCTCGTTGTCCTTTTGGGTCGCATGGAGTCCCGCTGCGATAGCGTGATCTCCTCTTTCAGCTCCCCTTTCCTCACCACCGCAGTCACCTTCTCCAGAGCAGGGTCGTCAGCGCACAGGAACAAGTAGATGGACATTGAGCTGCTCCACATTGTGGTGTTTGCCTGCAGCGACGGACACTCGGTCAGGTCAGCAACTACAAGAGCAGCATCTAGCCGACGAGGCTACCAGTGCCAGACGCAGCGGGCAATTCGATGGTGCCGATGACAGCCTACACATCAGCAACGTTGTAGAAGATCCAAATGCTGTTGTTTCGTGTCGACACGACCCGTCGATTGAAAGCATACCAGTCGGTCTGCGTCCTGGACGCAGCCATACTCAACGGTGTCTGGTTCCTGAGCACACGTATCGTTAGTAAAACGGCCACACAAGTCTTAGGTAAAGGAAGGTTTGACACATTGCCACTACCTGCCGGATCCTCCTTGAACCGCAAACGGTCGATGGTGGTCATCACGTGCTTGATCTTGTCGTCTATCACTCTCTCCGACGGCAAGAACGCCACCGCGCGCTTCGTGGGTTTGTCCTTGTCGGGTCCGGCACATGCTACAAACACCACACACCCATCTTGTCAAGTACTACCCAGATTATGTAATTGACAAGATACATGGATGTTTACACGGACACTCACGGAAATTGAAGAGTGGTGGGTCACCAGCAGTGAGTGACTCAACCAGAAGTGAGCGAATCAGCTCCCGCCAGTTTTTGAATTTTTGAATGCAACTTGGCGCCAACGACTGTGATTGGTGGAAAATCGCTGCTTCAACACTGAATGACGCTGGATTCTAGCGTCATTCGGTCTAGCGCCTGCTGCTTTGACGCACGGCAGTTGGAGTCGCTTCTCTCTGGTTTCCTTTCCTAAGAAATCCTCCAGGAACAAGCAATAACAAACCGATCTTACTTCGTCATTTACCGGCTACGACTCACTCGAGACTCTCCTGCAATCCACAGACTGGCTCAAAGCTCAGCTGCGAGCCAAAGACAGTGGACACTTGTTTTCGCGACAAAAGGAGCCGTCATGGTTATGACTACGACAGAGCCAGATCTGAGTGTGGGGACGTTGGGGGAGCTGGAGAACGCGGTGGGTGCTATTCTAGAGAAAGCTCTGGGCAACGACAAGTTCTGCCATGTGTACGCAGACATTTGCGTCAAGTTGGAGGAGAGGTGCTGCGCCCGCAGGCTGGTTAAAACCTCTGTGATTACGGGTGGTTTGGTATACATCTCGCTGGAGGAGATACCACTTTGGGAGGTGGCTGGAACGTTCTCAATAAAGGAGGAGGCTTGTGAGGGGATACAAAAGCAATCGGAACGACTGAAGGAATTCCGGCCTGCACACACGGACTTGGAATGCTATGATAAGTTCATTATGAGCAGCGAAGTCTTTGGGCCGTGGCGGGCTACAGATGGATGCAATGAAAAGTATCTTGTGTCCCGACCAGTTGTGATAAGTGGGCCCTTCAAAAGTGTCACGCAGGCTAAAAAAGCCGCGGGGCAAATGCGTCCCGTTCGACATGTTCTACTCGAACGCTGCCAGAGAGAACTAGACGTAAAGACCGACCACAGCAATTCGCCAGAAAGGCTTGAACAGATCAAGCAAAGAAAAATCGGCACGTGTCGCTTCCTTGGTGCGTTATTTCGATGTGGACTCGTCGACATCTCAACCATGTACAGATGCATTGAGATGCTGCTGATCGCGCGTCAGAACATTGCAGGGTGTGTGGCATTCATGGACCCTGCTGCGAAGCCTGATGAGATCAAATGGGAAGCGTTATGCGCGCTTTTGGAGTCAGCCGGATCAACATTGGAATCCTCAGCTACAGATCCAATCGTTTCGAAGTACGTTTGGTTGATGTTGGCTAAAATTGGTGATTTGTCTTCAAACCTTGCTTCTCGGGTGCAAGATGTCGTTGATCTCCACACGCCAAGAGATGGATACGGATGCTATGGAGAGGGAGAAAGCGAACTTGGAGATCACTCGAATCGTTGGGAGCAAGAGGGCCAGAACGGAGTAGAAACGCCAATGGCTGCAAGTAAAAATGGTGGGGAGCCGCCAATATGACCCCTAAAAATATCAGCATATTTTTTCGTCGAGTAATTATTGCCAAGTGAGGTACCGCACTGGATCCTAACCAAATATGTTCGGTTGCTGTAGAAGGATATTGCTATGCATAAAGAATGGAGGGAGTAGCCGTGTAGGTTGTTATTTCTCGTCACCACATGAATAATGTGGCGCCGTTTTCTCGTCGCCACATTTTTCATGTGGTGACAAGAAAAGCGTTTAACTCTTCTAGCCCCGTACTCTGCACAGAGTTGCTGATCTGTTTATCGATATGGTCGAGCCTCAACGCTGATATTAGGATAATGACTGCTGCGGCGTAAAAATTTACTTCATTGCTGCCAACGAAAAAAGTCGAAATCGACCTTGCCAACCCTTGCAGTAATTTAATTAAACTATCAATTTTTGCCGTCGCTGTATCAGCAACCTTGTCAAAGGCGCGAAGTTACCACTTATAGGCATAGATTCTATCCGTGATCCTCCTGCATTGTGCATCAAAGTCTTGTCGGTGGGACCCTTGGGATCGGTGTTTCTTTAGTTGTTAGACTATCATGCGTTGTACTACCTGATAAACCTGAAAGCATGAGGGAGTCGCACCTTGCTACAGTCTCACTACACAGGAGGCCGAGGTGCACATGGCAGTGGTCGGGAAAAATAATTTCAATACAATAAATTATCAAAAATTCCACTAAAAAAATATTAATGGAACTTGCCAACTCCAACACAATATCATATTGCCCAATAATTGGCAATACAATATCAAAAAGTCTCCCATACAAATATTAGGTATATTCATAATTACAGTATAAGAACTTACACAACCAATGAAAAACCGTAAAATCTGTAGAAACCCGACAAAACTCACGACCAAAAACATTTAAATTGCGGCAATTTTTATTATTGTCAAAGTAGAAATTGCATTTTTATTATTGGGGCAAAATGAGATCAATACAATATTCGACTGAATTGTCCGACCATTTCAGGTGGGATCACTGACCCTCGCCAAACTTGTTTAAACGCATATTGCAGTACATTTCGTAATTTAACGAAACCTGACTGTCTATTGCACGCAGCCATAAACGGTCGGGAAATCGAATACTTGTCTCAGTTCTTATCGCAAATTGGTGAATGTTGACCCATCCGGACTCTAACAACCTTCATACGACCTCACAATAGGCCACATTCGAACAGCATTCATGTATTGTGTGTTCGATTCGAAATATCCGTGGTCGATTGGTTGAATCGACCAAACCCAATCGACCCGCCAATCGACCAAGCCATACAAATCTATAATAAGCAACGAGTCGCACTTAGCCGAGCTGTGACTGTGCTACCCTATAAGTTTGGGGCGATTCGCACAATGACTTGGATTTGTATTGGATCGGTTTTGACTTGAGCACACAATCGCCCCAGATCGGCAAATTTGGCCGGAATTCACAATAACATGAGAAACACTAATTGACTTAGTAGACTTCTGCCGCGGTGCCTGAGCGCAACGAGAAGGGCAAACTTGCAGGAGTCTTATTGAAGATTGCACACTGGGCAAACACAATTTGAGTGGAGTTTAATACTTCAACCCTGCGAGCATTTTGTTGTGAATCGGAAGCGGTCTTCCATCTTTTTCCATAAGACGGACACGAAAGATGCTAGTGGACTCATCGGTCGCTGGTACTGCTTGAGTCGCTGGTGCAGCTGCTTGGATCGAGGCTCCTGCTGCTCACACTTCAGTTGTGTAGCTGCTTTAAAGTGTGACCATTTCCAGAATTTTTTTTTGCCAGCGATACAAATATCCAGAGCTTCTCCGGGCAACGAACGGCATTAGTACAATATTAAACAATTGTCCGACCACTGGCACATGGTCGTCGTACAGGAAGATCCACGAGAAAAACTCCCAATGTGCTGCTTGATCATGCATAAAGTTAGCAAACCTGGGTAGTGCAGCTTAAAATGATTGCACGAATGTATTCACAAAAGCGCCTACTACATCTAAAAGGTTAGAGTCGGCAGTGAAGTCATCCGTGCAACTACTGACCATCTAGTTCAGTCCTGAGGGCCGTGATGCCCTCAGCGATACGCGCTCCCAAAGCTTTCACAAGGTCGTCCACACTGATGCGAAGCTTAACCGTCTCAGCGCCTCCTCCAAGCCACAAGAACGCCGGCTTTAGTTTTGCAACATCTCCCGACACGATCATCTAAGTAAATCCATATTTCAGCCAGTTAGCCACCTTTCGCACGAGCCCCTTCATCGAAGCAACTTTGTACCGGGATGGGTGTCTTCATGCCAAACGTCGACACTCCATTGTGTCCGAACCCCGTGAGCTCCTCTGACACCTACACCATCACACATTAAAATCATTCATCAGCACTAGCCCAGGACCCTTTAAAGCCTCGTAAACTAACCTCTCCTGGAGCGTGCTGGAAGTTGAATTTCTTGCGCGACGGACGGTCCTCCTCCGGAATACTATCACGCACGAAGCGACGCAGCTGCTCTGCATCCAGCCGCGAGTTGTACTGCAGCACCACACAGTAATAACTGTACCAACCACCGTCAAAAATTAATGCAACGCTGCCTCCTCCTCCCCATTACTTGCTCTGCACCCACCGACTGTTGAGCGGGTCCTCCACTCCGCTGTTAATGCACGCCACATTCTCCACGATGATGCTCTTGCACAGGTGCGGGATATCGCATCCCAGCAGCTCCCTGCCCACAAATATCCCAAACACCATTATACCAATTTTAATCCCCTTCAATTTGGTACAAAATCTATTTTAAAAATTGGGTAGCTACCCGCGCTGCGCCAGAGTCCACTGGTAGTAGTCCCCGGGGCCGTTTTGAGCGCCGCGCTGGCCAGTTTCTCGCGCTGCAGGTGCTTCTTCACGCGGTTCACGCCCTCGAGGTCGTCCAGCGCGCGCTCCAAAGCCGCCAGACGCGTCTGCGCTGCCGCTAAATGGGTCGCCACCTCGTCCATGCTGGTCAGTTGCAAAATGGGTAATGATATACACGTTTGTGAAATTGTTGCCCAAATAGAAAATAGGCCAAGTTGAAGCCAAACATAGCCCCGTCTATTGTTGTTGCCGTGCTATAGTTGGTGGTTTCGGAGGTGGCCGTGCATTCGACCATTACGCAGCTGCAGACAGTGCATTGACAACGGCGTGGTGAAGTATGATCGGCAAGCCGATGACGCGAGCAGGCAGCTCCAGAGCTTCAGACATGCAGTCGGTGGTCTCCGTAAGCACTGTGCGCACGGTGGATCGAGCTCGACTACGAGATAAGGCTCGACAGATGCAGATGAAGGAGAACCTGCGGCTTGCCATGTGCGCACGGTTGCAGCAGCAGCTCCGGAAGAGTCCCAAGGTGGCGGAGGAGATGGCCTCGGAAGTGTTGAGGGTGATCAAGCAGAGAGGCCTCTCGGCGGACTTGCCAGACACTGCGTTGGCAGAAATCGTGATCGAGTTGACTTCGAGACGACAGGAACAGATAGCGCTGGCTGCTCGCACACCGCGGAATCAAGAGGAATCAGCAGACAATAAACTGCAACTGCTTCAGGAGCGGTCGTCGGGGAGACGGTCGTCGAAGAGCAAGGAGCGGTCTAAGAACTCGGGGCTACAGATTAAAGTTCCGTCCAGAGGTCGAGGTGCAACGACTGGAGCAATCACTAGTCGGACTTTTGCTGACGACGACCGATATCTAACCGAGACACAGCTGCAACAGAAAAGCGTTGGGTTTACTCTGCCACCGCGGGTATCGCCGAAGAAGGAGCGAGACAATGGAATTTGGGAGGAGATCGTCAAGTTCAGCTCTGTGGAGGAGCATATCGAGGCCCAGCGAGCAAAAGAGCGGAAGTTGCGAGAGCGACGCGATTACACAGCCAAGTTGGAGGCTCAAGTATCGCACAAACGCCACACGACGCAGCAAGAGCGAGAACATAGTGCTGACTTTCATCGCCAAACTCTAGATAAAATTCGACAGGCAGAGGACGATGAGCGACGAAATGAGCAACAGCGTCTAGAACGAGAGCACCAACTCATCGCAATTCAGACACAGCAGCGCCTTGCGAAACACCAGCAGTTAGAGCGAGAGCGCGCTATTAAGAAAGCACAAGAGCAGCAAGCCGCTGAAATGCTTGCAAAGCAGAGGAAAGATGACTTGGCGCGTGAACAAGCTCGAAAAGCATCTGAGAAGCGGCGTGTAGAACAGGTATTCCAAGACAACGAGGCGCAGCTTGAGCTAAAGCGTCAACACCAAGCGCACG
This sequence comes from Phytophthora constricta, assembly GCA_011947335.1. NCBI lineage: Eukaryota > Oomycota > Peronosporomycetes > Peronosporales > Peronosporaceae > Phytophthora > Phytophthora constricta. The sequence goes on along the minus strand of JAAVTI010001108.1, from coordinate 10,782 downwards.
AACGCGAGCTGGAAATAAAACTCGCAGAAGAGTACATGGCTATGGAGAAGCGCAAGGAAGCAACTCGCAAGCAACAAATTGCAACGATGGCCGAGAATATTAAGAAGAAGATGAAAATCTTTGACGACACTGCCAAGGCTAGTACCGACGCCAAGGCACGCGAGGAAGACGAACGCGTACAACGATATCAGCAGGAGTACAACCGAAAGCAGATTGAAGATGATAAAAGGCGCCGAACTGACGCGGAGGCGCGTAGCCTAGCGCAGCAGGAATACCTGTTTGTTCAGATGCAGGAAAAGCGTGAGCGCGAAGAGGCCCGGAAGCGAGACCTAAACAAGCAAGCTGATCTGTGGCGACAGGAGCGCATAGAGGCAGAACGGCGTGAGAAACTCGCCAAGCAGCAACGAGCCCTGCGGAACCGGTCGCAGCAGGATGTACTGCTCCAACAAATGCGCGAGCGTGAAATGCGCAGTCTTCAAGCTGATCAGACACACTTGGAGGTGCAACTAAATGCTCGGCTACTGCAAAAATTCACCAGCAAGCAGGATCTGCTCAGAGCCAAGCAGAGGACGTAGTCTCGGAGACCCAGAATCGATCTCGAGAGGTGCGCAGCCAAGTTATCTGTAGTGTATGTTCCTTCCGTAAATGTTGCTGATGTCGGGGGGTTGTTTGCATCTTGACAGCTGCAAGAACAGGAACTCCTGAAGGAGCAGCAATCACAACGGACGCTCAAGTTTTAGTTGGTCGACACGGATTATAGTACTTCTCTCACAACTTAAAACTCACATTGCTTGTCGTTTATCTTTTCGTTATGTTTTGTTATGCTAACTAGCAAGCGAAGTCCTCGTGCATGACCCACAACGTGCAGACTAGCGTCAAAGAGCAATTAAGCACTCGCTGATTCGTTTCAGCGCTCCCATCTCATGCACTGCCCGCACGCGGCCGTGCCGCAACGTAGTCACACGGCGCACGAGGGAGCGGGCGACTCGCGCGGCATCTTTTCGGCTTCCTCTACTTGGTCGTGGGGATGTTTTCTTGGATTATCACTTGGTGCGGGACAGTTCCTCTACGAACTGGCCTAGCTCTTCCTGCACCCGCTTCCTATTCAAGCTATTATCGTTCTTGAGCTCTAGCCAATCAGTGAAAGTCGAGGCCAGCAACGCGCCTTCCTTCACCAAATGCTTAAGCAGCTTCTTGACTTCGTCTGTAGGAAAACAGTAGCAAACAAAGAACAGTCAGCTACTACGCATTCTAACCCTTCGTCTACCAAAGCATCTACCGCACTCACCGTTGTCAGTTCTCGTCTGCAAGATGGCCGACACAAGCCGCACTTGAGTATCGCTGTCACCGCAGAAGCCTGTCAGCAGCATGCATCGTTCCGCTGAAGGCAGCTCTCCACCTTCCTTGGACAGGTTCACGATGAGCAGGCAAGTATATGTCGCAAACAGCGGATCAGTCCGCAATATCTGCGGAATATTGTTCTCAATAAACCCCACCAACTTCTCGTATGGCGCAGCATTGTCCACAAGCTCCACCAATTCAAATGCAGGCTGCAACGGAAGTACGTCCTCAAGACTGTACTTCTCGATCCACTCCTTGATGTCCTTCTGAGATTGCTTGTACGACGGTAACACGCTCAGCAGTGTGATGTTTGTCGCCCTCATTTCCTGCTTTGCTTTCTCCATATCAACCGCCTCCAATTGTTTCAGGGTTTCTCCACACAACGCGGCCAAAAAGCCACCGTCCACCAATTCCTCCATCGCATCCTTGTCCACAGACTGCAAGCAACTACCCAGCATCCAGTCCAATGAGACGCCAGTGGATGCTGAATCCTTCATAAAGCGCACCAGGAAATCAGCCATGTGTTCGTGAAGCTTCGGTACATCGCACCAGAGTTCACCGCAAAGCTCTATTGTCTTTTCAAGACCATAGCGGATGCCCACAAAAGAGAGCGTCTTCGTCTCCAGAGACAACTTCTCCAGTAAGTCCATCATTTTTCACGAGACTCCTCCTTCGCGTCGCTGGCTTCCTTCAGCACTTCAAACCCGAACACACGGTTCACGTCTTCGTGGTTCTTGTACTCCTTTTGCATCTCTAAGAGACAAGCATCGGCCTCCTTCAGATCCACAATCGAAACGTATTCCTCAGCAATGGACTTCGCCTTCTTGGCAATTTTTTCCTGCAACTCGTCTTCAAGAGGAGATATAACCTTACGGGCAGGTGACTGCGGCTTCTTCGCACTGGCAGCCGGACCACGGCGACTGGGGAAGCTCGCCGGTGCTCCAGCAGTACCACGTCCACTTCCTGCGCGAGCACTAACGCCAAACGTAGAAGGCCGCCCAGACGGACCTGTCTTCACGGAATCGTCACGCTGAACACCACGCATACGATCAAGCGGGAGCGTCATGCGGTTGGAGTTGTTACGACCACCCATTGAGTTGGAGTGGTATACCGGTGCCATTGTCGACCGTCCACTGTTAAATCCATCGCGAGATGAGTTTGAGCGACGGTCACCCCGGAAATGGTCGCGACCCCCATCGCGGTCGCGGTCACGGTCGCGGCCTCCTCCACCCGGGGCACTGCTTGGAGGAGCACGAGCTTCTCGTTCCGCCTCCTTCCGGATTTCGTTCAATGTCTTCTGCTTCAGTTGCTTTCGACGCGGCTCCCATCGGTGCTGGCGAAGCTCAATAACATCCTTAATCATAAAGTTAATACGAGACGATAAGCGCTTGTCCTTCACCAACTGTTTCTCCAGGTAATGGAAGTAAGACGGCATGAAGCCCTGAGCACCATGTTTGTCGAGGTCCTTTCCCATTGTCGTTAGCAGCTTTACCAATGACTCGATATTCTCCTCGTCAGGAGGATCGCTCGGATGCACACAAACCAGCATACCCTCAGTGTTCAAACGAACATCCATCAGCTTCATGATGCACTCGTGCATGATGCGCTCCTGAAGCATACCCTTCCGGTACAGCTCACCAATAAAGCGAATGTTTCCCAACATGCGCAGCTTCATGATCAGCCGCTTCTCCTCGTAGTCAGCTTCCATTTGAGGGGTGATCTTACCCTCTTCTTTGTCCTTCTTGAAGCTTTGCTCCAGTTCCTCGTAAATGTTATCCTTCTCGAACTCTTCCTGGCATGCATTCAGCAAAATACGCTTGAAGGAGCACGACTTTAAAGCGTGACGACTGGAGAGCTCGTGGCTCTCAAACGGACCATTCAATACCTGGTCGTCCCCCAAATCCTCCAGGTCCTGGCCTGACCAGTAGTATTGGGGGTTGCTGGGGTCCTCTTCAACCCACACCTTAATAAATTTGTGGTTCTGGACACGGACTTCGCTCAGCTTCATGTTTGAAGGCGCAGGTACAGGTTCAAAGTCGTCCCCACCAGCCGATTTCAGGGCATCACTTGCCGATTCGAAGGGACCAACAACTTCCGAGTCAGAATCAGACATTGCTGTCCAGTAAAAGTTTTTTTCGTCATCATTCTGGACGATCTTCAGGAATGACCACACCTTCCAGTTTGTCTCCAGGTGCACACACAAGTCCGCATACATATCACAAAAGTTAGGCTCGTTCACGGCCTTGTCGAAGATGATCTTAATAACCTCTTGCAACATCTCAAGACTTTCCATGTTGATGGTTGTCAGCTGTCCAGCTAACCGGTCAAATTTCTCGCGGGTCATCTTGTTCATGATACCATTCACGTTCTTCTTTGTCACTTCCAATGTAGAAGCATTCTTCGTGGGAATCCAGCGGTTGGCAGTTCGCGCCAGAGGCTTCACTGGGCCCTCCAAAAGCGGCGGGTCCGGTGGTCCACCACGGCCACCACGACCGCCACGACCACCGCGGTCTCCCCTTCCGCTACGCTTAGGAAGATCTTGAGAGCGAGCCCACTGCCCGCCTCCAGTACCACCGCCGCCGCCACCGCCACCGCGAGGGCCTTGGCGTCCAGATCCCACTGGCTGCTTTTCACCACGTTCCCAACCGCTGCCGCCGCCGCCACCACCACCACCGCGGCCACGACCACCACCACGGGACACGGGACCTTCGTTCACGACCTCCATCGAAGGCCACTTGGAATCGGGTCCGGTTACAGCAGCAGGTAGTTCCTTGTACTGCTCGCGGAAACTCATCAGAACCTCCAGTGTGTAGTTCACCTTGCCTCCCGACTTTTCTCCAAAACAACGCTTACGTCTGTGGACTTCTCGATGGTGCTTGAGCTTGGTTTTCCGCAGTATCAGTCACCAGCTGTTCGTTCTCCACCTTCTTCGCCAGCTCCTTCTCCACCTTCTTTGCATGTTCCTTCTCCACCTTCTCTTCCACTTCCACCTTGTCCTGCAGTGCGCTCAGCGCTGATTCTTGCGTAGGGGATTTCTTCTTCGGTGAGATCGTCTTAGACTGTTTGGCTGTTAAAGGCTCCTCATATTTCGCCTTAGCAGGAACTGGGGCTGTTGGCTGTGGAGATGGCACACCAGCAACAGCTGTTGATGTAGTCGTCGTCGTTGTAGTAGTAGCAGTAGTAGTAGCCGAACGTACAGTCTTTATCGTCTCCGATGTCGTACCAACGGCTTTTTCAGTCTTGGCAACAATCTTTTCGACGGGTGCTACCGTAGGCGACACCACTGCCGGTGCCGTCTTCACATCCTTTGTTCCATTTGTTACCGGGGTCGCAGCAGGAGCAGGAGCAGGAACCGCTTCAGGTGCTGGCTTTTCGCTGACATCCTTCTTCTTAGGAGACTTCTTAGGCGATTTCTTGGGCGAGTTTGGAGCTGTTTTAGCGATTCCGTTCTGTTTTGTAACAGTCTGTGTCGCCTCCGGCGCAGCCGGTGCCGCCACCGGAGACTCCATGGCAGGTGGCGATTCCTTCTGCGGTGTGCTCTGTGCTGTCGTGCTAATCACTGCTGCCTTGACGTCCTCCACAATGGAGCTGGTGTCACTGGGCCGTCCAGACGACGAGCTCCTGCCGAGCTCAATGGGCTTTCCCGTCCTGGGGTCAATAATCTCAAGTGGCTTCGTTTCCCTTTTCGGGGGCGGCTGGTGATGCTGTTGCTGCGGTTGCGGCATGGGCATGGGCACGGGCACTCCTCCCATGGGCATGCCCATGTCTTGCATCGGCATGCCATACATGGGCGGGCCCATGTACGGCTGGCCCGGTCCCATCATGTAAGGCGGCGGCATCTGCTGCATCTGTGGGGGTAGTATCCCTGTGCTCCGGGATTCATGCCGCGTGGCATGTAGCCCTGTTGCTGGTGCTGCTGCTGGTGCTGGTGCATTGCTCCCCGCGGGGGCCTCGCATCCTCTGGTGGTGGTGTCCTCCCGGCCGCATCTGTTGGGGCGGCATGCCTGGCTGTCCGCCCATGGGGGCGGCGGTCCGTATCCCACCGGGCCATTGTACGGCCGTGCGTTCTGCAACAGCAAAACCAACAACCAAGAAACTCCCGGTAAGAGCCTTATCCCCTCCGTCTCTTCCAGGAAAGAAGCTGCTCGTACGTGTTGCAGGTTGAAGCCTCCCTGCTTAAAAGGCGGCGCGTGCGCGTCCATGCCGTCGGTGGGCGGCATCTGCTGGTGGTCGGGGCCGTGTGGGTCGTGCGTCTGCTGCTGTGCGCCCTTGGGTCTGTACTCTGCAGCCGACAAGTCCGTTAACAGAGGAGTCAATCAATCAGTCGGCAAGTTTTAAGCCACGTGTAAGATGCAGCAGGGTGGTGCGTACCCATGTGGTGCGGGTTGCCGCGCGGGTGCGGGCCGCCGTTGGGGCCGAAGCCTCTTCCGGGGGTGGGGCTGGGGTGCTGCGGCTTCATGTTTCCATCAAGCGCGGGCACGTCCCAAAGTTTCTCGTTCGTTCTTCGGCTCGGCCCTTTTCCTACTGAGCCAACGGAGGGGGAAAGCGGGGCAAGCTCAGCTCAGCCAACGCCTGATTTAAGGGACTTCAACAAACGTTAATCTAGGAAGATCGGAGCTAGGCGGAGAAACACACCCAGAATCTATCCGTCAAAAGTTGGGACGACTGTCTAAATTAGGAGACATACGCCTAGACTAGGACACAATATCGCGTTCATTCGAGACGGCTCCGGTGCAGAAATGCGACGGCGGCAGCGGCGTTGGCGCGCTCGTCCTCGTCCTATTGGCGGCGCCGCAACTCCGGGGCAGTCGGCGCCGCGCGAGTGGATGGGGCGACGTTGGGCGAGGCTGCAGCACCGGAGAGCTGCTCACAGAACGGCCAGCAGAGCAAAAGGGCGCGTCAGAAACCACCAAAGCAACGGATGACCATCACTCCTCATGGGTGCGTCGGCGGTATCTTTTGGTGGATACGCCCAGCAATTGACAATTGACGCGCATATCGCAGGGGAGGACCACGGACCTCTTCGGGGGACACCACGACCGGCGCGAACTCGTCCAGCTCCAGCTCAACGGCTGAATCCCAGTGGAAGCGGCTGGCGAGGAGCTGGCGCAGGCCCAGCGCCCTCTGTCGAAGCTGCATGGCGATAGTTAGAGTAAAACGTGAAGAGTTAGTTGATTTTTTGGTTTGGTGTCCGTTGTTTGGTGGTGCACGCAGTGGCATTTTGTGGTGCGTACAGTACCTGGGTCGGCGCGTCGTCGTCTTCGAGGAGCTCCAGCAGAGACAACAGGCACGGGCTGAGGAAGTTCTCGCTAGTCGTCTCGTCCTGAAAAAGTCCTCGGGGATCTGCAAGTGGGTTCACGCAGCAAGTGAAATGGTAAGCAAGATGCTGTAGTTGCAGCAGCTGAAGAAGGGGTTACGGCGGACCTGCTCCAATTGTGTTCGGAAGAGCTTGACAAATGCGAAGAACAGCGGCACGTGGGTCGACAGCGCCCGCTCGCACGAGCACAACAGTGCAGTGAACTGCACGAGGAAATAGGGAGCATCGGTAGCGATTGCACAGTCAGAACAGCAACCTGGCTGCGTACGTCCAACGCAGCGATGGTAGAAATCTATCAGCGTACCTGCTTCCACTGCTTCAGCGCTGCAAGCGAAGACAGCTGTAGGAAGATAAGAAACGACACCTGCAGCTCACCGAGTAGCTGCTTCCAGTCGCCATCAAACTCTGTTGCAATCAGCTCCTCTAGCCGTTCGCTGAGTAAGCAAACGTATTCCATCAGTGTTAGTCGCGCATATTCTTGCATGGCATGATCCTCATAGCAACCTCAACCTCACCTCCGATCGAAATGGTACGCCGTTCTTGCCTCGGCTGATAGATCGGTTCGCTGTTTCTGCAATGTAGTGAATCGCACCGTACGTGGGAGATCAGGGAAGTACGGCACAACGCCATCAGCAGGCTTGGTTGAATTTGCTGCTGCTGCTTCATCGGCTGCGTCTCCCGGCAGGAGAATTGCACCAAATTCCACCCCGCAGCGCTGCACAGCGCAAAGTCATAACCAACCAGCACTGTCAGTACTGGGCACAAATTTCACTGCAGTAGCACAGCAGTGTCAATCAGCAAGTACCACCTGCAGCACCGACGGAGTGATGAGGTTGGAGAGCCGCTGCCACGTTTTCAGGTGCTGCTTCGGGTACGGCCCCAGCCCGCTGTCCAGCTGGAACGACAGCACGGCGCCTGCAATAACGCCATCAATAGTCACAGCAAAGTTTGTCAGTCTGCACTGCATTAACGCACGTGCATCACACTGCTGGTGAACGCACGTTCGAGGTTCTCCACGTTGAGGCCTGGCCGTGGCGGCCCCAGCTCCTCCTTCTCCAGGCTCCACTCGCGCACGATGACCTGCGCGTGCCGCTCCACGTGCACGAAGAAGCCCTGGCGGATGCCGTGCTCTGCTCGCGCGACCGGAACAGCACGAAGTGGACGCCCAGCGGGAGGAACTTGACGCCCTGGAACTTGGGGCCTGTGCGGAACACTTCGTAGTCCACGCCGAACTCCGTGGCCGCCGGCACGTCCAGACACACGAGGAACCCGCCGATGGCGGCGCCGCTGCCGATGCCGTCGCTGGACTGGGCGCTGGGCGTGACGTGCTCGGCATCGCGCAGCACGCGCGAGAAGAGGTCCGCAGCCGAGTCGCCGTCCATTGCTGCTGGGGGTACGATAAGTGCAATAGCGGGACGGAGCAGGTTACACGAGCGGGTCAACATCGCTCATCCGCAACTCGTTGCATGTCATGTCCTATCAGTCAGGCAGTCTAAAGCAATGTGCCAGCATTCGAGAAAAAGCTCAGCAACGACAAAATGCTTGCCAAGCACGAGGCGACGGGGGACGTTCGAAGAGAATTGTATCGTGTTCTCGCTTGCCGATCCCCACTTGTACTCCCTTCACGTCCAGGGCAACCCGAAGATCGACGATTTGGTGTGTTCAACGCGCTTTCGAAACGAAATTGCGCACCGAGCAAGCGACCGGGGCATTCATGCAGTCGACCTCGATTGGACTCACGTTGTGCTGAACCCGAGCATGCCGCCTAGCGAGAGGCAGCTTGATGCATGGCGTCGAGACGCAGCTAGCAAGGGCGTCTGGCCGGAAGTTATCGTCCCAGTGAAAGAAGGCCGCGTTAGGAGTCGACCGACAATGCGCAAGCAGAGGCAGCAAACAGAAGCAAACACTGCAGTTGGAGTGGAAGATAAAGTTGCGGCGCCATCACCGCCGCAGTCTAGGGATATTGCAGAGCTACTGGCGCAAATGAAGCAGTTTTCGTCCAAGATCACGGCTCAGGAATCGACAAACAACGAACTTCGCCAAGCAAGCACGGCTCAGGAAACGACAAACAACGAACTTCGCCAAGAAATCAGGGCACTTCGACAAGCAAACACGGCTCAGGAAACCACAAACAACGAACTTCGCCAAGCAAACACGGCTCAGGAAACGACAAACAACGAACTTCGCCAAGAAATCAGGGCACTTCGACAAGCAAACACGGCTCAGGAAACCACAAACGAAGAACTTAAGAGGACAATCGCGGAACAGAGTGGCACGATCCTCGAACTGGTGAGGTTCCACCGCGACGCGCAAGACGTCACCTTGCGCACAATGTTAGAGCACTATCGTGGCCTGCTTTTGGAGAAGGTAGGCGGGGGTCGAACGATAGCCGAGAAGCTGCAGTACATTCGAGACTCCAATCCGGACGAATTTGTCACGTGGGTGTTGGACGAGTACAAGACAGTGTCTAAGAGGCTCCACGGCACTCCCACGAAGCCACAGATGGAAGACGCCTTGATGCGTTCCGACATATCGGACAACTACACGAAGTTGTTCGAGCTCATACAGAATCCATGACTTCAAGTTTGTTTCTTTCCAACTAGTTCGTCCACTAGTTGTAGGCGACGACTTGCGTTAGGAAGACTTCAGACAAATTGCTTTTGCAGACGCCACTACGTGACGCCTACGGGAGAGAATCGCCGCGCAATCCACCATCAAGGATTTTGACAAATCGCAGAGTTGGTAAAGCATATCTAAGTCTACTGAATTTCGTTAGTGGCGACGTGATATCAATGAACACGATCAGCGTTTAGCATTTAACACTGCACCTTTGGTTTCGAGATTTCTCGTGTGCAGGGAGCTTCGCTGTGAGACGTCAGGAAGCTTGGAAGACAACGTTGCAGACGGTTATGCTTCATGTCTTTGACTGCTATTCCTGACGTAGACGTCACAACGCAATGTCTAAACTCGGCCCCTCATTAGTAACCCCCAGACTTGGAATTCCTGCTCAAGACTTGGAATTCCTGCTCAAATGCAATAAAATGTCGGTCCCGCGTGGTAAACAAAGCTAAGTAATGATTACTAAATCCCCTCAAACGTAATGTAGAATATACATTTCAGAAATATGCCTCCAAAAGGTGCTTAACTAGGGAAAAGTCGTCCACTTCGATCTGTGCATTGACGCCTGTGTATCCCCCAATTCCTCTCGGAATACTAGCTGGATTTCACGCAGACGGATTTATGAACCGGTTTCGTGAAATCCAGTTCATAAATCTGTCTGCCACTCCAACAATATCGGCGTGTACTAAAATCATCTCCGAGACAATGTTACAGAACTCCACATAGTTAGGTTGAGTTTTCCATGGATATACAGTGCTGAAAATTTTGCAACTTTTGAGCGTTAATGAGCGACATTCGAGATGTTTTCGTTGGCGACGGCATTGCTAACGAGCGAGAGATTGCAAAATGAGCTTTGTGAGCACAATTTGTTGACTGCCAGGTGCTCTGCTGGATGAATGGCTGAAGCTGCACCTTAGTGTACGTACCCCTAAAACGGCACACCCCGAGATTGGAATACCCCTAAATCGGAATAATTTTGCCGTTCCGACACCATGACAATTGAGGGATTCATCTGTAGCGAGTTTAGACATTGCGTTGTGACGTCTACGTCAGGAATAGCAGTCAAAGACATGAAGCATAACCGTCTGCAACGTCGTCTTCCAAGCTTCCTGACGTCTCACAGCGAAGCTCCCTGCACACGAGAAATCTCGAAACCAAAGGTGCAGTGTTAAATGCTAAACGCTGATCGTGTTCATTGATATCACGTCGCCACTAACGAAATTCAGTAGACTTAGATATGCTTTACCAACTCTGCGATTTGTCAAAATCCTTGATGGTGGATTGCGCGGCGATTCTCTCCCGTAGGCGTCACGTAGTAGCGTCTGCAAAAGCAATTTGTCTGAAGTCTCCTAACGCAAGTCGTCGCCTACAACTAGTGGACGAACTAGTTGGAAAGAAACAAACTTGAAGTCATGGATTCTGTATGAGCTCGAACAACTTCGTGTAGTTGTCCGATATGTCGGAACGCATCAAGGCGTCTTCCATCTGTGGCTTCGTGGGAGTGC